>OZ010609.1:18801131-18916131 GCA_963932145.1 Acanthosepion lycidas | reverse complement strand
GTCCTCCGTCGTGTTCCCCCACTGCTCGTCGCAGCAGAAACAGCATTTGTGTTGCTGTTGGTTGACTCTGGTAAGGAATCGTTCTTTGAACGTAGGCTGTTCTTTGCAGACATCTGACTGCACATGTTTGCAATGCCTGGAGGTGACTGCAATTGAGCTCCAACTGGCACTGTAACACAGTTGTCTAAATGCAGAGAATCTTCGCCGTTTATCATTTCTGGCATTTCCTTTGCCTCCTTCAGTACATTCTCGACAAATGAGAAATGGTCTGGTGCCAATGCTGGTTTTTTAGGGTCCACAACACCAACACTCTTAATAGTGGTTGTTGTCATTGCAGACAGAGAGCTGCCATCTCCTCTGACAATGCCGCTTTTCTTGTTGCCGCTTACAGCATTGTTATTACATGTAGCGATCGTACTGGGTTTTAAAGGTACAGAAAGGTTGGCGTCTTCTTCATCAGTAAGTTGATGCAATAGACTCTCCCCAGAGTTTTGAGTGGGCTGTGTTAGAGACGTTGATGAAGATGATGACATGAAATTGTCACCACCAAACAGTCCGCTCGGATTGTTACCTTG
This sequence comes from Acanthosepion lycidas, assembly GCA_963932145.1. Taxonomy (NCBI): domain Eukaryota; kingdom Metazoa; phylum Mollusca; class Cephalopoda; order Sepiida; family Sepiidae; genus Acanthosepion; species Acanthosepion lycidas. The sequence goes on along the minus strand of OZ010609.1, from coordinate 18,915,556 downwards.
CTGGCTCTTAGTTAAATGAACTTCAAGTTGGATTTTGTGTTCACTTTCAGTATTGTTTAAGAAATCTGCAAAAGAAGAAACACAAAGATTAATGCTTTCAGTATCAAACAATGTTAATTAACATCCCCTTACTGAAATTTGCACCTTGTGTTCATTTTGTCCTCCACTCGTTGGTGTGCTGTGATAATTGCTTCCAGTGATGCTATTTAGTTTCTGAGGAATCTCATTCTTGATGTATGTATGCCAACAAAAAAAAAATAAAAAATAAATAAAATAAAAAACATTGGTACTGTGTTAAAACAGTCATTAGAAGCAAACTCCCTGACACAGGCCAACGTTGACCCTGAGAGCTGGGAAACTGTTGCTGCAAAGTGGCCTTCCTGGTTGGTTGGTTGATTTTGTTTAGCAGCATATCAACCTCCATGGGTTATTTAATGCCAAAATCTAAATATTTTGAACACAATTTTGTGACTTCAACTGCAGATAAAATGTATTGTTAGTAATTTTATTATAAATATGTAACATTGGTAATTTTTTTTATATAAAAATGTATTGCTGGTATTTTTACTATGAAAATGTAATTTTTTTTATGCTTTCATAGCATTTGGGGGTTCACTATTTGCCTATAGAAGAGGATTCACACCTTTCCGAAGGGTATTAGCATGTAAGTGAATGTAATGGATTTTGACTGGAATTCGAACTCGGCTCTCTGATTCCTCGATCCGAGCCAATATCCATTACTCCACCAGGCCTCCCTATTACTTCTAACAGGTGCTACCACCCTAGGCCAGGGTGGATCAACAGTAATTAAGAGGCAGTTCCATGCTCCTCACAAACCTCCAATCACCCAATCAGATACCTTGCTGGATGTTGTTTGTTGTCATACCCAGGACACTGTCTTCTTGGTGTAGGATTGTCCTAAGGAAAGATGAGACTTTTGAGACCAACTGTCAAGAAGAAGATCTGTGATGCACTGTCAGGAGGTCCAGACTTACCCAGTCGTGTTCGCCACCCACACTCCTCTGTGACTCCTGCTCACAACTCTTCAGGCCTTCACAACCATCTCTGCCACCCCCACTGAGGTGTTTTGGGAATAAGGAGAGAGGATGACAATGCTGATGCTTGACTAGAACCAAACTATTAGGTTGGTGCAAAAATAATATCGTTTTTTGACATTTTTTAATGTCAAAAAACGATATTATTTTTGCACCAACCTAATATTTGCCATTAAATCATACCAATAAAAACTTGATCAGAAGCATTTTAGACCAGACTCAAAGATCGAATGGTTAGATTTTTCTTAATGGTGTGTTAACCCTGATGGGTGATTTTACGCCAAGGTGAATAATTATATATATATATATATATATATATATATATATATACCTTTTTTCTAATAGATGAAGGGGGCTCAGAATAGATTATTTAATAGGGAGGCATAGTGTAGTAATAGATAGCGGCTCGGATTGAGGGATCAGAGAGCCGAGTTTGAATTCCAGTCGAATCCATTACATTCACTTATGTGCTAATACCTTTGGGAAACATATGAATACTCTTCTATTCCCCCAAGCTATGGATAAATAGCAGGACAGACCGGGTTCTATAACCTTGGATGGCAACTGGCCTACGGCAGAAAGAAATAGCAACCTACTCTAGGAAAAAGAAAATCTGACTCGTCAGTCATGTATTGAAAGATACATGATCGCCTAATCGTGTATCATGCATGGCACATGACTGACTGAATCTCAATTTGAATCGTTCAAATCAGTCATATTTATATATCCATACATGAACAATTTTGAAAAGGAATTTAAACATTACTATTTCTTTTCGAAATTTTATTATCTGGCGGGGGGGGGGGAGTGTTAACATCTTTAACAATTCTTTTTTCTATTTGTTACACATATTTACTACATTTAAGTTGATAATATTGACAATCAGATTTGCACTTACCTCTATAAAGGGGATAGGATTATTTTCAAAAAGCAGAAAATAATCAAATTTAAAGAATTTGATTGATGCAACGTAAGATATGGTGAAAGTCGGTTGGGTTGTGTTGATGAATTTGACAACTTGAATAAATTTAACAATTTTAACAGTTATGCTGATGAATCTAACACTGACAGTTGAAATCAATTTGACAATTGTCAATTTGTATCTTTGAATGAATTTGACAATTTAACAGTTGGGTTGTGTGGATGAATTAGGCACTCGGACAATCTGAATAAATTTGACAATTTTAATAAATCTGAGAATTTAATGATTTTGATGTGTTGTTGAATTTGACACTGACAACTGTTAATATGATACATTGAATAAATTTGACAATTTAACAGTTGGGTTGTATTAATAAATTTGACTACGGTTTTTCAACATATCAACTCCTGCTGGGTTATTTAATGTCAAAATCTTTTTTTTTTATTATACTTGAGTCTACAGGTTAGGCTTATACTTGATTCTGTCAGCATCTACCCTGGAAAAAAAAATTAAAAAAAATAAAAATGTACCAACCTGTTATGAGACGTTCTTTGTCAGTGCCCATCGACTCTCTGTTTGAGTGTTGTTTAATTGGGTTGGCTTCTTCATCTTGTATCCCAGAATTTTGGCTGGTGACCTGAGACAAAGGTGACTGTCCAGATTTTGGCCGATTGTTCAGTTGCTTAGCAACCTGCTCATACTTCTCTACTTCCTTTTCCAATTCCTCTAATTGTTTCTCTTCGTCTGACACCAACAAGCTGATTTTCTGGATGGAAAAAAAAGTGAGTCAAGTGAATTCCACAATGAATCTCCAACTGCAGACCAACATACAGTATTTACTACTGTATTTATGCGAATGGAGACATACCCATTATCGTCCATATCTATGCTACAACAACTACAAATGTTATGCACAGATTTATTTGAGGAGTTGCGTGAAATTTTGACTGTTGTTCTTTTTACAATGACGCTCATCCTGTATAAGGCCCAGGAGCCACTCAATGGAAAGGGTTACAGTGTAAGAGCTACAGTTTATGCGGACACGTGAGGAAGATAGCAGTTAACCCATGACTGGAACAGGTTAAGATTGTAGCGATCAGGGAAGCACCATCTTGGGAGTTGGTTCTACAGAGCAGTAGGTTGTTGGAAGAAGCTGCCAGAGTTGAATTTGCATCACCTCAATGGAATAATAAGGAAATGAAAGTAGTTTGCATGGACTGGCGGGTCCTAGCTGTGAACTGGTGGAACTAAGGAGTGTAGTTTGTCTGAACACTTTCCATGTAAGTAGCAATAGGGCAGTGAGAGTCTTGCCACATCTTGTCTGTGAGAAAGGCGTTGTATGGTTGCAAATAACAAGGATGTGGAAATGCATTTGGAATGTGCAGCTTCAGCCCATATATTACAGCAGTACTGTATTTTTGGCCTGACCTGGCTCTTGTAAAGTTAGAGGATATATCAAGAGGAATAAGGTACTTACTGGAGCACTACAGGGAGCCAACCATTTAACGTGCATCCTTACCAATGGATCGTATGTACGAGTTCCACTTGAGGTCAGGTGTTAGTTTGAGGCCCAATAGTCTTTCAACTCACGGTGCTTCCCCATGATGATCAGCGTTTATCCTGATTGGTGGTAGTTTGGGGCCCAATCGTCGATGATGGAATGTAACTAGCTTGGTCTTCGAGGCATTGAATGTAACCCAACCATTTTTTACCCCACTTGGTAGTTTGTGCAAGAACCGAAGAGAGATCAGTCGCCAATCTCTGAGAGTTTTAGAGGTGCACACGAATACAGTCATATCACTGGCATAGATGTTTACAAATGATCTGAGTGTAAACTTAAATGTATTAAGTGTATACTTATACTTAATAACAAGGAAATTCATTTGGACTGTGCAGCTTCTGCCCAGATATTAAAGCAGTACCCCATTTTCGGCCTGATTTAGCTCTTGTAAAGGTAGAGGATATATCAAGAATAGTCAGCTACTTACTGGAGCTCTACAGAGCATTGACCATTTTACCTGCATCCTTATCAATGGATCATATGTATGGGTTTCGCTTGAGGTCAGGTGTGAGTTTGAGGCCCCACAGTCATTCAATGCACGGTGCTTGCCTGGCAAGACCTCCGTTCATTCTGATTGGTGGTAGTTTAGGGTCAGACCAGCGATGATAGCTATGGTTTCAAGGCATTGAATGCTACCAACAAGTTTTTACCCCAATGGGTAGTTTGAGCAAGATCGGAAGAGAGATCAGTCACCAATCTCTGACCATTGAGAGTTTTAGAGGTGCACACATATACAGTCATATCACTGGCATAGATGTTTACAAATGATCTGAGTGTATACTTAAGTGTAATAAGTGTGTAAGGGTATACTTATACTTAATTACAAGGAAATTCATTTGGAATGTGCCCATATATTAAAGCAGTAGCCCATTTTCGGCCTGATTTGGCTCTTGTAAAGGTAGAGGAGAGCAGGAGGAGTCAAGTAATTACAGCAAGCCGACCATTTGACCAGCATCCTTAGAAATGGATCGTATGTACTAATTCAACTTGAGGTCAGTTGTGAGCTTAAGGCCCAACAGTCTTTCAAGGTGTGGTGCTTGCCCGAGGGAGGATCCGTTCTTCCTGACTGGTGCTGGTACTCCTCAGTTATTGCCTGACCCATTTCCTCTGTGTCCAACTACACACTGCTCAGTCCGGTTTATGGAGATATGTGGAGAAGATAACAGCTGACCATAGGCATAAACGTGTTAAGATTATAGTGATCAGGGAAAGCATCCTCATGGGAGTCAGTTCCACAAAGCTTGTAGCTGCTCAAGTGTAACCTACATCGCACAAATTGAATATAAAAAGAATGAGGGTGGTTGCTACAATGTGAGGGACATGGCGTGTCTTTGAGGGTTGAAGTTTAGTCTGTTGAAATGTGTCACAAAAAAAAAATATTCGTCTCTCTTTTCGACTGTCGTAGCGACAGGCACAGTCTCCAATTCTGAGATGAACTGCCCTCCTTCTCCTTCAAGCCCTTTACATAGAGCTTGGTAACTCGCCCATACAAAACACCAACGAGTCAGCTACCAATCAGTTTCCGTGCCTGCCCACCCCCACTTGCTTTGGGAGTGTCAAGTTGACCGACCAACTCATTACAGTTAGAATTGGTGGAGCTAAGGAATGTAGTTTGTCAAAACACTTTCAATGGAAGTAGCGAGAGGGAAGTGAGTGGCTTGACATGTCTTGTCTGTGAGAAAAGGGGATTGTAGGGTGGCAAATATCAGGTCATCCTATAAGTTCTGTCCGAATTTTGAATAAAGAAAACAAGTGGCCAAATCTTACATTTAATTACAGATTCAATCAACAATGTATTTTCCCTGATTATATATGACTTTCTTCCATCTATTAACAAGCTTACTAATTCCATTACTGTAAAATTCTTTTGGCTTTGATTCGAAGACCTCACAAATATCAGTTTTAACCTCTTCCTGTGTTACAAAAGCTGTTTCTCCCAAATGATTCTGTTAGCTAAGAAACAAATGGTAGTCTGAAGGAGCAAGATCGGGAGAATAAGGTGGATGAGGAATTTTCTCCCAACCAAGTTCTTCGATCTTTTGTGATGTGATTCTTGCTGTGTGGGGTCGCACATTGTCCTGATGAAACATCACCCCTTTTCGATTCACTAGAGCAGGTCTTTTTTCCTTAAAGCTTGGTTCAAACGCTCTAATTGCTGACAGTATATTTGAGCATTAATTGTTGCATTAGGTGGTAAGAATTCAAAGTGGATTATTCCTTGGCAATCCCACCAGATTGAAAGAAGAACCTTTTGCCCATGAAGTTCCCTTCTGGGCTGTGGCTGGTGTCCTTCCCCTTTACCGAGCCACTATCTATGACGCTTAACATTTTGATAAAAGATCCATTTTTCGTCGCCAGTCAAAAGTCTATCCAAAAAAGGTGAAACAAGTTGGCAAGAATGGAGAGAAGATGTCAACTCGGGATTTGAGGTTGTTTTCAGACAATTCATGAGGCACCCATTTTCCAAGTTTAGAAACTTTTCCAAGTTGTTGAAGATGACGATGAACAGTTGTACGGTTTGAACTGAGAACCACTGCCAATTCCTCAACTGATAAAGCAGGATTTTCTTCAAGGGCTGCTTCAAGAAGCTTTTCATCAAACTCAACTGGATGCCTGGTTCAATCTTCATCTTCAAGGGTGAAATCTCCATCTCTGAACTTCGCAAACCATCTTCTGCAAGTTCTTTCATTCACACATTCCTCTCCATAAACTTAGTGAATGTTTCTAGCCACTTCGGCTGCTGAGTTTCCTTTCTTGAACTCATAAAGCATTATGTCCCTCAAATGATTCTTGGGTACTTCCATGTTAGCAGGGTTTTAATCAAATAAAATTTAATTTTATTGTTCTCTGAAATAAAATGTGATCAGTTTAAATGCATCTAAACATAAAAATAATGTTCAGCTCCATTAAACATTATACTCTTTAAATTTTGTTAATTTTAACAAAAAGTTAAAATTCGGACAGAACTTATGGGATGACCTGATATATATATATATATATATATATATATATATATATATATATATATATATATATATATATACAAGAACGCGGAGACATTTTTGGACTGTAAAGTGAGAACTGTGCAGGTCCAGCCCATATATGTCAGCAGTACACCATTTTCGGCCTCATCAGGCTCTTGTAAAGGTAGAGGATATATCAAGCGGAGTCAGGTACTTAATGGATCAGTACAGGGAACCAAGCATATTTTTCCAGTGATGAATTGTATATAAGAGTTTCACTTGAGGTTTAGGGTTGAGTTTAATACATGACCAAGGTACAGGATCTTCCTGAGGGAATATCTGTTCATTGTGAGAGTTCTGGGTTCGATCAGTGATGATGGAATGTCACTAGTTAGAGCAGAAAAGATCCAGAGAAGATGATGACAGATGTGGATTCAAAGTTCATGATTACTATAAACTAGCAGCATGGCCCATCGTTGCCTGTGCCTGATTCAAAAATTGTATGACTCGTACAGTAATCGTTATCATTTGACTTAAAATATTTTTGCCCTTCTTTGCCTTTGCTGTGCTGATGTTCCTACATGCCTTACTTCTTGCTTATCTCACACTGCAAATTTTTTCTAAGCTCTATACTAAACATTAAATCTGTTACGAAAAAAGAACTAAACAAAATGAACACAAAACGATCAGCTTTAAAAAAAGGACTCGTAACTGGAAAAACCGAATGAAAAAAAGAATGTTAACAACAAATACTTTTTCACATCCAACCCAGTTCTGCGGAATCAGAATCAACGTTGATTTTAAGCAAGTGAATGAGCTGATTGGAGTAAAGTGTCATGCAGATTTAAATTTTTCCCCACTTGTGATGAATGCAGCTATCGATTTTTTTTGCATGCTAGTTAACATTCATGTCAGTCAGCTGTTGGCTCTCACACTGGCCAACAGAATTTTCCTGCCTATTCGTGGCAACCAGCTATAGGCTCTCACTCTGGCCAGTATAAACTACATGAAAAACTGCTGTAGAAGCATTAAAAAAATCGATTATTTCCACTATCGATGGGAGTTGGGAATTGCAAAGTCGGTCTTGGCCTTCTCACTAACTTGGAGCATATGCATGTAAATTTTGGTGCAAATCCGTCGAAAATTGCGGACGTGCATTTATTACACACACACACACATCCTGCCTTTTATAGATAAAGATATATCATAATGTGGTATAAATTCAAAATATAAAATGTTGGTAGGTAGACATCAAAAAATAAACTAAGGTAAGAGTAAGTTTAATAGTGATATTGATCAATTATTGATCCGTTAACGTATATTGAGTATGATTATTGTAATATGAACAAAAAAGCTGGTAGTTACCAAATAAAGTGTTGGTAGGCAAAAAAGGATGTAAGGCAAGGAAAAATAAAAACAAAAATAAAAACATTAATAAAAAACATTAATAAAAAATGAATAAAGGAACAGTTATAAAAACTGTTAAACAGTAGGATGATGCAATGGAGGTAACTGAATATAAAAAAAAATAATGTTAGAGGCAGGGCATTATGGGTATTAAAGCAGGTGTTAGGTTAATTGCTTTAACCAACATAGAAGGAGCTTTCTTATCAAATATTTCTATGAATGCGTCTGGCTCACTATGCTTGTTCAGCAAATTAAGATTATCGACGTATTTGAGAATAGTTTGTTTTTCTAAGAGGCACATTTTTCTTTGTTGAACGTAAAAGGTGTGCTTTTAATGACGAGATCCCAATTTGTGTAATTATAAATATATACTTTATAGCTCTGTTTAACTACATTGAGCACTGTTTTGTCTACACCACTGATTAAATAAATAGTTATTTACTTACTTGTATGTGTACGTAATTGCTCACACATACGGTTGATCATATCTCTTTATTTAGTTCATTTCTCCATCTATATGTGTATGTGTGTGTGAATTACAAAAATGAAACCCAAATTACCCCATTCAGATGGTCATTTTGTCCCTGGGAGATTCTCCCTGGGACTTGTCAATGCAAATACATTTGTGAAAGAAATGAATTCTAAGGTTTTTTGTTTTTTTTGAGAAATTTTATAAATAAAAATTAAAGAAAGAAAGAAAGAAAGAAAAAAAAGGAGGAAAAAGAAGAAAGAAGAGGAACAAACAACATATAAGGGAAATGGGATTTATAGAGAGACAAAGAAACTAAGGTTGTTAGGGTTGGGGTGACCTGAAAAAGACTAGACAGAAAAAAAAAAAAGATGGTTGAAGATGAACAACGACTTAAATTTGACATATTAACTCTTGTACAAATGGGAAAAAAATTCTAATTAAATAAATTTACATAAAAAAAGCAAACATAACAGTTAAGAAAAAGAGGAGTTCAAAAAATAGAGATAAAGGGTAAAAAATATGAATTTAAAATTAATACAATTATATAATTATTGTATAAAAAAATGTTAATAATAATAACACATCATAAACAGAGCATTTACTTAAATATTTGTATCTATAAAAAGAACATATAAACATAAAAATGTCTTAAAATAATTGTCGGACTTTGTCCATTTCATAATGTGTGACGTCATTTGTTTACATCTGGATACGCCATGAGAAGATATGAATGTACGCAAGAGATTCATGGATGATTGAAGTTTATAAGCAGTAAATTCGACCTTGCTAACCGAACGCTCCTTTGTGGCTGAGCAGTAAGGCACATCAAGCTATATGACGGTTCCGTATAGGATACAGGTTCGAATCCTGTCGGAGGACGAATATTTTCTGTGAAAATTTCTCAGACATTCAGGCTGATAAATGTTGTTTAATACTGTTTATTATAAACAGAGCATTTACTTAAATATTTGTATCTATAAAAAGAATGTATAAACATAAAAATGTCTTAAAATAAATTATTATATATTTATATCAAATTATTATTAGGAAGATTTATTATAAAGATAAATCTACCAACCAAATTGTAAATATTAATTTAATTACTTATTACTTATATATTTAGTCTAATGTAATTAGACTAAATAATCTTAACACTTTAATATTAAGTAAATCAATATTAATCCATTCAATACTATATATTAATATAGTAATATACTAAAAACAGGTAAGGAAATTTAATTTTTATTAATTTTAAATCCTATTAATTATAATAAATCTTAATATATTATATAATTATATTATTTATATTATATTTATATGAATGATTTTAATATTTGATTAAGGATTATATTTAAATTCAATATTATAAAAAGGTAATATAATAATAAACAAATTTTTGGGAATTTTTTTGTGCTGCGGAAGAAGATGATGATGATAATAATAATAATAATAATAATTAAAAAAAAAGAAAAAAAGAAGTAAATAAAGTCCAAAATAAAATTTTGACAATAGAAGGTGAAAATTTCCAAATAGATAAGACAATTCACAACTTAGATTAAACAACCAAATTAAATAGATAAATTTTAGGATAAAATATCAAGGATCAGATAGAATAAAAGAATGAATAAAAGTTCCAAGAATAATGATAGATTTAATTAAATAGAATAAACAGATAAATTTTATATATATTAAATCATAACTTTCTTATATGCATAAAAGCATATAAGAAATTTTATAAAATAGTAATAATGATACTAAATACAAGATATTAACTATAGGCTATAAGACATATGAGGAGATATAGTCAACAATAAAAAAAAAAAAATTTAAGAATCAAAATATTTTACTAAACAAGTCCTCTCTTCACCCCCAAATCAATAAAAAAAAAAAAATCCAATATTTTCAATTCTGACAAAATACTTAACATCAGAAATAGTTTAAATTTCTAATGTACATAATGAGGAAAGAGGACTTGGAAAATTTGACACTCAAAAGTCTGAGTCATCGTAATTCTTTTCCTTTGCTCCTGTTGCACCAGTGGTGCCACTTCAAGCAACACTCTGGTGTAAACAAATGCTGGCATTTATGGCATCGCAGATTGAGTCTCCGATGCAGAGCACAGGCGGTCTTAAGTTGCTTATGCCGAGAAGGGGTAGGGGTGACAGAATGTGTCCACTACAAGGACATATTGAAGGCAAGAGGGACAGTGGAAAACAGCGCAAAACCTATCCATCATGCTTGTGTAAACAGATGGCAGAACAGGGTTTAGGAGAGATAAAAAAAAATATTTACTAAGAGCTGCAAAAAACAGGAAACTGTGGAGATCCATGATCATCAACACTGTGAAGGGACACAGCACATGAAAGAAGATGTGACTTTAGGAAGGTTTAATGAATGCTGATGGAACCCCCACCTTTACGAGTGGACCTGTATATTTAAGTAGTGCCAGAATTACTTACCTCCAACTGGGAAATTAGATTTGCTGCCAATTCTTGGATAAGACCGACCTCTTTTATTCCGCCTGTGTCATCATGGAACTGGCTTCTGAAGTTTCAAAAGGAAGGTGATATTATTATTTTTAGCGTATGCAATCATTCTCAGAATGAGGAAAACTCTGTAGGGATTTATATAAAACCCTTCCTCTTGTGGTAAGAGGACCCAGGTGAATTACCATTCTTGACACATTAGAAAAGCAGTCAGAGTTTTAGACATGGTAGCAGCCAGACATCTTTCAAATAACATCAAAAAGTTGTGAATAAGAAAAACTAAACAATAATAAAGATGTCAAACATTGCTCAGCGGCCTCACCTTGTTTGAAAATACAAAAACCCTGTCATTGTAAGTATCATATTCATGTATTTAAAAATTGCATTCCAACATCTTCAGGATTTCTTCTCAGTATCTAATTGTAACTGATACTCGCGATTTTTATATCTCACTGTCCCACACGTATACAATTCCATCAATAAAAACATTACTATAGTCCGATGTAGTCATTTTAGCAGGTGAGACATGTTAAACAAAATGTTTTCAACTTTGTTCTTCATTTGACTAAAATTGTTCTGATAAATAGAAACATATATCATATCCACCTGAAGAAGAATTAAGAAGACAGAAGATAACGACTGACATTGCATTTAAATTTTTGAAGATCAAAGGCAATAAAGCCACTAGGATGCAAGGGGTTACTGAGTGTAAGAGAATATGAGAAAAACTACTATTAATGAGAGAGGACAATAAAAGAACTGGAATTAAGAAGACAGAAGATAACGATTGACATTGCATTTAAATTTTTGAAGATCAAAGTTGACTGGGAAGCAAAAAGTTGGAAGAGAATTCCACAAGCGAGAAGTGTGATAGAAGAAACTATTAGCATAGAACTTACGGTTGCATATAGCCAATTCAACTGTTAAAATGATGAGACCTTGATCTGTATATATTTCTGAGATAAGGTATTTAACTATTTACATTATTCGGACTGTTGTCCTCATTATTATTGCTATATTCATGTTTTGGCCACTGTACACTCCAACCATCTTCAGCATCTGTCTATATTTCTGAGATGAGGTATTGTAACTATTTACACTATTTACATTGTTCAGTCAGTTATCTGCAAGGTTAACTTTCCCACCTGTGTGTCCAAGGGATGCAACTAAAGTTTCCCATGAAAAGCAATACATTGCACAAAACCAATCCATAACAATTACGACAAAGTAAAAGAAATTTGTTGTTACTCAACACTAAGTAAACAAAAACATCAATTTTAATTTTAAAATGTAACTAATATTTCCTTTTTGTAACCAAACAAAGCCACTCCCTTTTCCATTGGTCAAAATAAATTTTCACATAGGCTCGTTAAAACTTGCCTTGGTCTTTTCTTCAGCCCAGAGCCAATATGGATTGGTACTTCAGTTATATTAAAGTCATTCAGACCCAAATACGTCCATACATGGGTTTTTTCTTAGCCCTCTGGTAGGCGATTGCTCTCAGGGGGATTTTTCCTTCTTAATTTTATGCACTCATAGTTTTAAAAAGTACATTAACAACAAAAATGTAAAATGCTTAAAAAAAATAAAATATCTACGTAATAATTACTATCAAAATCTAGTTAACTTGACAAATGCTTCATGAAAGTAAGCAAAGAAAAAATCCTGTGTATGGACATATTTGAATCCGAGTGACTTTAATATAACTGAAGTACTAATCCATATATAATTTAATTAGTTTATGTGAGATTTTATACAGTCTTTTGAACAAGGGTTTAGATTTATAATTTATTTACTGATTGGTTTTCCGGTTTCTTTTAAAGTCTTTTCATTCTCTTTCCCTCCCAGTGTTCCCCTTGCATCTTAGTGGCATTATCACCTTGCTTGGAGTGAGTTGATAAAAAAAAGAAGAAAAATAACCTTTAAAAACAATAATATAAATGAAAATAGATTCATATTATTACAGAGCACTGCAAATGACCTAATTTGAGGAAAAAAATCAAAATCGATTACACACTGTCACTCCAGTGGGTCTAAAACTGACCATATGATGAAAGAAAGGAAACTAAAGCAGTTGTTTCAATTAATTTGCACAAGGGTGTATTTATCTATCTAAAATAGATGCAGATCACTGCAGATTACCTAATCTGAGGGAAAATAGAAATCAATTACACCCTGTCATTCCAGTGGGTCTAAAACTGACTGTATGATGAAAGAAAGGAAGCTAAAGGGGTTGTTTGAATTAATGTGCACAAAGGTGTATATAATGCTTTCGTAAATACCTCATGAGTACACCACAGAAACTATAAATGAAAATAGATTCATATTACTGTCCACCACTGCAAATGACCTAATCTGAGGTAAAAATAGAAATTGATTACACCCTGTCACTCCAGTGGATCTAAAACTGATCATATGGTGCAAGAAAGAAAACTAAAGCATTTGTTTCAATTAATTTTGCAGAAGGGTGTAGAGTTTTATTCCTTGTTTAAGATTGAGTTTCTCGTTCCTTCTAAAGTCTTTTCATTTTCTTTTCACTTCCAGTATGACTGTGTCTTAGTGGCATTATCACCTTGCTTGGGATGAATTGACTAAAAAAAAGAAAAAAAAAATTTCAGGTATTAGAGGAGTCTGAAAGTATTTTGAATATATTTTTCCATATAGGTAAGAAGTTAGGGCTACAGATTCTAAGTGTGCTTAAATGTACCATAAGTCCATGCTTAGAATATTGTTGCTAGATATGGTCTGGTGCTTCTGCTATATATTTAGCTATTCTTGATAAAATACAAAAAAGAATCTGCAAAATTATCGGTCATGACCTGGCATCTTGACTTCAGTCACTTTTTCACCACTGTAATGACTCTTCCTCATGCCTTTTCTATAAATACTTTTATGGTAATTGTTTCCTGTTTAAGATTGGGTTTCTGGTTCCTTCTAAAGTTTTTCATTTTCTTTTCACTTCCAGTATGCCTTTGTGGTTTACTGGCATTATTATCTTGCTTGGGGTGAATTGTATATATATATATGTTATAAAAAATATGATTCCATCACGACACAGAAATTTCCATGTTTCAAAACTGAAACTAAAATTGTGAGCAGCCACCCCCACCCCACCTAAACTTAACCTGACTTTGTAAGTAACATATATTTGATACATAAGTTGTCTAGGGAAATTAAAATCCAACCACCCCTAATCAAAATAGATAGAATTTTCCTCAACCTTAACAACTCAAAATATTAAGATTATCTGCACTTATGAATTAATTAAATTTCTTAAAGTTATTTCTAGCATCACTTGACAATGGAACGAAACCCTGGATTTTTAAAATTAAATTTACAATTTTAGTTTCAGTTTTGAAACATAGAAATTTCTGTGTTGCGAAGGAATCATATTTTTAAAAAAGAAAATAATTATAATATTATGCTCTACTGTTTGTATCAAGCACTGTTTTTTTTTAAATTAAAAATAATTGCTAAGAACACCAGATTATAAATCTTATTATTCTTTCTTATTATATATATATATATATATATATATATCATTAATGTATATTTGAGCAGCAACCTTTCTTTTAAACATTTTTTGTTAAATATGACGGACACAAACTCTTAAGAAAAATTCTGGTCAAAGTCAAATCAAATTGCTGAAAACTTCTTGCTATGAGAGAGGCCCTGTATATTAAACATCTCTCTCCCACTATAAACTTCACCTTGTTTAATAATGGGTGTGGTGTGCTGAAAGTTTTTTAAAAAAAGATAGAAGGATGCTTACTTACTGTGCACAACAATCAAAGGCTTAGAATAAACACTCCTATTAGTATTCAAAGCAATATAAAAAATACATCTCGAACAATCAAATCATGAAAAGAAACTGACAACACCAAAACAAAACCCCTTGAAAATGGTCGAAAGTGCTTGGGACAACGGACAGTATGGACAGTTTTTGTACTCCTTCAGTCCCACCAAATGGAAAAATGTAAGAAGGCTGGAAAATCTAAATTAAAATTGTGTATTTGAGCAACAATTCCTCTTTTATATAAGTTTCATTAAAAATGACTGACAAGGTATTGAAGTTAGGTTTTTATTTATTTCTTTTCTGGATATAAATGATGTAGAAAATGTCTGTTCAATTTTGACTATACTTTTAGCCATTATCATATAACTCTCTCTCATTCATATAGATATAGATATATATATATACACACACATTCATATCTACATGAACTCTGTACATACATTCCTATAACTCTTTATACATACATAAAAAAAATCCATACATTCATTTAAAAGTAAAAATAAAGTCATCCTTGATAATGGCTGAAAGTATAGCTGAAAATGCTCAGACATACAGTCTGTCTTTTATCAGTCAGAAGAATAAAAAAAATACAAATATCTCAAAATACAAGTAGACTGCTGGGCCATTATATCTCCTAAGCTGTGTATATCATAATGTGAAAAAAGTTAAATCAATGGGAGCTTAAAATACAGCTGAAGAGTGATCAAATCAAGGGAGACAACTCACTATTTTATTTTCCTTTTGCATTATTCTATCAGCACACAAGGACAATCGCAGTACTGATAGCATTCCAATTTTGATTAATTCCTATGACAAAAATTAATACTCAATTCTTCTGTTCTCCCTCAAGCGTCCATTTTCTTCACTCCTCTCACTTTCTTTTTAAAAAAAGAATCCTTAAGAATTAATAATTGTCAGCACAAAAGAAAAAAGTCAGTGTATTGATGTTTATGTTACAAAGCACAATGACTCTCTCTCTCCATATAATGCCCCTTTTTAGGATGTTGACTAAATCATGGCTCGCCACAGCTTCATCCCATAGGTAGACATAGATCATGCTAATACCTACACTCGATGTTAATAAAAAAAAAAAAAAAAGATCAGGAACAAATATACAAAAATCTCTACCAGTTACGTAGGAAGCATTATCTAATTTATGGACATTAAGGTAAGAGAAAATTTAGGAAGTATTGCACATATCACATGTAGATAGGTAGGTAGATATATAAATATTTATGAACAAGGCAAAACACATTATTCATAATTAATTTTGTTTAGTGTTGTTTAATTTTTTTATAGAGAATTTGATAATTTTTTATCAAGAATTTGTAGTTTTTTTTTATTTTCATGGTAAAGTATATGAGTATAGCAACAATGTTTTAAAATGTCTATAAAAGCAATGTTTTGGGATGCTCAAATTGTAAAAAAAAAAATTTTTTTTTTTTTAATTGCAGGTTGAGTATTTTTAAAACATTAATAATAAAAATATACATCTAAGTTACCTCCCTTATATATTCTTAATGTAAATTGACTATAACAAAGCATGTTTCGTGTGAATTTACAAAAAAATTCACAACTGTGAATTACATTAATTTTTGTCTTAGCAATTCACCCCTAAAAATGATCTTGAGTGAGGTTGAGAGTATTTGGAGAAAATAAAAGAAATAACAGACGTCTTTCTTACTCTGTTTTGTAACAGCACAAAGATATAGTGTTGTAGAGTGGTTTCACAGTGGAGGCTTGTATTTGTACCAAGTTGGTCCTAAAATAGGTTTGACGTACAAAACGTTAGGAACTTGATATAATAGGTAATGACGCAGTCATCTAGTTGTGGTGGCTGATACTTTAATATCCGCCTAATGGTCGTCCAACATTGACTGACTGACCAACTCCCTGAGCGACTCCTACTTATTATAGGTGGGAGAGTCTATTAACTATAGAATAGGTGTGTTCCACTATAACAAATAGCCAACCTTGCAACCTGGCTTTCATCTTTTATGGTGCAGCTCTTTTCACTCTTCCTTTTACATTTCTATCAGTATATATATATATATATATATCCATCCAGGTAAGATGAGAATGAATAGAGTAGCAATTTTGAGATGATTTCGGTGTAATATCCTTATATATATAGGAATAAATTTTTATTTATTAATCCAACATATTTTAATTTATTGCTTAAACATTATTTTTAATGGATACCCATATTTGAGTAGATGTCCTGTTTATTTATTAAACAGTATATTCTTTTTATTTATTAAACATCCCAACATTGTAATAATAGATCTACTAAGAATGGTGAAGTGTTATAAGAATCTGGACATAAATGTACTGTGAATGATCTTTTGATTTAAGCATTTTCTAAACATTTTTGTCTTAGTAAATTGCTTTCTCTTTTAATTATAGCTATTTTTATTTTAAATTAAAATTGTGAGCAGTCTCGTTATGATGAGCAACTAATATATTTAGTGTTGTTTTGTAATGATCCCTTTTGTGTTCATATAATCTTTTATTTAAATTCTTTGAGGTTTCTCTGATGTATTCCTTGTGGCAATTACTACAGGTGACAGAGTAAATTCCCCCCCTTCAAGTTTTAGCTTATTATTTTGTTTTGTATTAAGTCTTTCATTGTTTTAGATATAATTCTGACAAATTTTATGTTGAGTTCAGACAAAAAATTGTTTTCAATTGTAGTTGTGATAGAGTTGGTGGGTAGAACAATATATTTTGATTTGCTGGGTTTGTCAGGAGGGGGCCACTTTTCTATTTTTAAATATTTCTGAGCCTTTTGCTCCCCACTGAATATGAAATAATTAGGGTATTAGAAGAGCTTGAACATATTTTCAATGTATTTCTCCTCTTCATGTAAATTTTGAATGCTTTTAAATAGAATCCAATGATTATTCCGGATTTTATTTTGATGTTATGATGAGAATAGAAATTTATGAGATCATTTTTATTAGTTGATTTTCAGTGGACAATAAGTTATAGGCTACTGTTAACGCATCGTTACTTGATATCTAGGAAAGGTAAAGTATTTGTTTCCATTTCATATGTAAATTTTATTGTATGTCCAACTTTGTTTAGTTTACCTGCAAGATCAGGTAAATCAGTATCACAGGGATATTTTAATAGAACATCATCAATATATATATATATATATATATATATATATATATATCGGAAATATGTTGATCGTTTAGGTAATATATTTTGGAAATATATTTGAGAAATTCTAAGAAAATACATACTATCACTTCATTTAGGGTGATCCCACAGGTAATCCAAATTTTTGTTTCTAAAACTATTATTAAATGTGAAAAAAAAATTATTATTTATTCTAATTTGATAAATTATTTCTGTATTTATTTATTTGAAATAATAAAAGGTCTTGCATTAACTATTTTCTTTCAAATTTTTTTATGGTCAGGTAAATTGTAATAGTTTATCAAAATAAAATAATAAATTTATATTAACAAATTAAAAAAATAGATAAATATAAACAAATAATAAAATGAAAATTCAACATCAACAATAATAACATTTAATCACTTTCATTTATTAGACATTAAATTATATCACTTAGCATCCTCCATAGTTTATCTTTACTTACAGTTAGCTTTTAGAATATTTTAGTGCATTCTTAAATTTAAGAATATTTTTACTTCTGCTGCTAAAAATAAAATGTTTGCATTTATCTTAATAAAGTCCCTCAGGGAATGAAATGGGTTGGTAAAGAAAGTTTTCCCTTTGTTTTTATATATATTAGAAATACATAGCTATGTACCTAATATTAGACAGATATTAGTTAATAACACAATAATACTCGCACATACACACAGTAAAAAGAACCTTCAGATATTGGAGGCCATCTACATTAAAACAAAGCAACCAACACTCAACAAAATTACATTTCAAACTAGTCACAACACATTACTTTGTATCTAGACATCGGTTCTGTTATAATACTTCAGTCTATCGCGTGGTATGACATCAGAGAACCACATCTTGAATTTACAATCTGTGTCTGCTATTCTGTGATCATTAATGTCACATAGCAATCTTCTATGTCAAAATAACAAAATATCTTCTTTGATGGTGAATATCGTTGTTTCATGTCTGTATAACTAGGTATCCCAACACTCAGCTTACAGCCGATGAAATTCTTAAGTAAACACTAAAAAAGGCATATATTCAACGTGCCATGTTATTTCATTCAATATCTTCATAAAAACATAATGCATACCAAATAAAAGCTTATTTCATGAACTTTGTTTCTATCTTATTTATTTTTATATGTACTAGAGTGTGCGAGGAACATTAAAGTTTGAAAATAGAGACATTTTGGTGATTTCACAAAATTTTGGCCATTTTTTTCAGACGGTAGTTTAGACTTCCTCAAATTTTGTAACATGCGTATTCTGCAGGGTTTATTACAATTTTGGTAACACGTTAGTTTGAAAGTTAACATTCTAAGCTTCATTTTCATATATTTTATATTTTTTTTAATTTTAATAAGAAGTTTGTAAACAATTCAAATGAAAAGTTTGATCGTAAAATTTAAATGCTTCTCATAAGAATAAAAACACAAAATATATCATTAAAACGCACATTTAATATTCTATGAAACTAAATTAAAATCTAATATGAAACGATAGCTCCATTTTGCGCGTGTGCAATTATGTGTAACCATGTGCAACTTGCTCAGCTATCATTTTAACTCCACACGAAACTCAATACACAGCGTCAACAAGAACACAAAAGAATCGACCAGCATGTTTTCTATGGAAGAAATTTTCAAGGAAATTGATAAGAATTTGTTTTAAATATTAATTTTCTATATGTAAAATGTAAATGGGATTTAAAAACCGTTTTCATCATAAAAAACATGAAACAAAAATTGGTTTGTTTACTTTAAACTCAGATTCAAATCACAAAAAAAAAAAAAAAAAAAAAAAAGTAAGACTTTTTGATAAAAAAAAACATTCTACAAAAAATTCTAGAATGTCTTTTATGTTTTTGCAGTATTCTCAAAATAATTATCAATCAGTATTTCAGTTACCAAGTAACATTTTGTTTTGTTTAAAGTTACCCCTTCAAACAATTTTCTTACTTTTTAAATTATCTAATGAACGGATTTTTTTAGTTACGATATATTGCTATCTAAATACAAATTTATGATTTAATATTCATTTTTCTAATTTATTATTATTTCTTAGTAATATTTATTTCATACAGATTATGATTTTTATTTTATTCAAAAATATTTTAATGTGTGTCAGTTTTAAGGACCACTGTTGAGAAAATATTTTAGTGCTTCCTTATTTGTTACCAGGTGTATGGATGACTCTAAATTTATATTTATCCCTGATTGTATTTAGGGCAATTTTTTTTATGAACTGCAAATAAACTCAAATTCAGTAAGAAAACGTAGACAATAATTTGTAGATGACTACTAAGTGTTAAGCTTCTCTCTCTATACAGTCCACAGAAATTGTACATGTTGAATCAGGACCGTACTTGTTCAGCATCTGCTCCATATACATTCTAATCTGTTGATTTTCGGTCATTTTAACCATGATAACTGGAGAGAGCACCCCCAGAAATGGCTAGATATGAAATTTGGTGTTTCTAGTGTAACAAGTATTCATTTTATGACACAATTCAAGCAAGTCTAAAATTGGCCTTTCAAATACCTTGTGACAAAGGGTTAAAAAGCAATTTTTTTCAATTTTGAAGTGGAATAATCCAGAATATAGCCATTCCATCACCCCACCCACCCAAATTAGGCATGTTACTGGTATAATGTGATATTTGAAATTTGGGATGAATGTGGGTCTTATTTCCAGTTTTATGAAATGTCAAACCTCAGATTATGAGTTGTTTGCATGTCGTTGCAGAGGGTTTGATTTATAAAATTTGCATATTCACTGAATTTCTTTAAGAAATATGTGGTGATACTAACTGTAATTTTATTATTAATTTCTTTGTTATGTACCTAACAAGCTAGTATAACTGTTGTTCTTAATTGCTTTTTAAATTATAGGAGTCCAAATATGGTATTTTGTTCTGATTCATAATAGACAAAAAAAAATGGCTAAGTCAAGCACATGTGTAAAAATAAAAATAAATCTGCCAAAATTAAGCGGTTTGAGATATTTTGATGAAATAAAAACTGCTAAGTTTCTTTAATCATGTAGATTAAGAAAATGCAATCAGATAACACCTAGTACCTGTTTGAAATTTTCATCTGTGATACCTGAAAGGGTGCAAATCGACCCCACCAAGCTCATTTTTATGCAGGATAATGCTCCCTGTCACAAATCAAAATTGATGAAGGAATACTTTGATGAGAAGCAGATGAGGGTTATGACATGGGAGCCCCAATCTCCTGACTTCAACCCCATAGAAAACTTCAGGAGATTGGAGGCACCTATGTCATAACCCTCACCTGCTTCTCATCAAAGTATTCCTTCATCAATTTTGATTTGTGACAGGGAGCATTATCCTGCATAAAAATGATCTTGGTGGGGGTCGATTTGCACCCTTTCAGCAGAAGGGAGCAGACAAGACTCTAAAATTCTCTTGTACTGCTCGCTCCTGAGAGTCTTTTCAATAGGTTTTAAGAAACCAGTTCCATGAAAAGAAAAGCATCCCCAGAACATTATACTGAACGGATGCTTGACAGTACTTACTGCTAAATTCAAAGAATTTTCAAAGCCTGTTCTTCGGATTTTAGATCGCTTATCCTTTGAATTTAGCTCAACTTTCGTTTCATTGGAGAAGAGAACATTTAGTAAAAAAAAAAAAATCAGGTGAGTCACTTTTATCAAACAGCACTGTGTATATATATATATATATATATATATATGAAGAAATATAGTCTTAAGGTGTGCTATAGTTATGGGATAAAGTGCTCAATATTAGAGATAGAGCAAATGTAAATATAAAAGTGAATATAGAAGTCAACACTTAGAGGCGACAGGCTGTTTCATGCTAGACGCAATCGTCAGGCCAGCACACCTCAAGAGTACATTTCTTCATATTCAGCTCCTGATAAACAGTAGAGCACTTTCACTACATTTATAACAGTGTGTGTGTGTGTGTGTATATATATATATATATATATATCCCCATATTATATCCTCATCATACTGTATCCTCAGTTCTAAATAAAACGAAATAACAAAACTGATTCTATATAATGCTTTTCCTACATACGTCTCCTAAAAGGGAGACTATGTTTTTTGTGTACAATTCATCACGTGGTCTCTTTCAAATACTAACTCTTTCTCTTCTTTTTCTATATCGCAACAGATACAAACAGTCAGGTGAACTAATGGACATTTATTTATACTTTATTGTATGATAATAGTACATTCCATTGTTGTGAATGCAATCAGAACTTGATGTTTACATTTTCTCAGCTGACCTTACATGGATACAAGTTGATTTCATAGATATAGAATTATTCTTCAAATAGGCAATTTATTATGAAGTTAAGCCACTCATATATAAAGTAGAAATGGTTTTGTTATCAGTTTATTTGATAACATGAATCTTTTTATGTATGTTATTGTTTATTGCACTGAGGTCGAGGTTTGCCTACCAACAAACATCATTCAGAATTTAACGTTTTTTTAGAATTGTAGTATAAGACGACCCCCCCCAATTTTTAAGGGGGATTTTAGGGATTTAAAGGTTGTCTTATATGCAGAAATATACAGCATGTAAAACTGAGCACCGAGGCCAACACAAAATGGCAAGTCTGTTTCATGCTTAAACATAATCTTCAGGCCATGTGAAGATTGTGTTCAAGCATGAAATAGATTGTCACCACTTGGTGTGGACCTCAGTACCCAAATTTAACATTTACAGACACTATCTCTGATATTGAGCACTTTTACTAATAAATATAGTACAGTGTAACCCGGATATAAGAGAGTTGCCGGGACTTGAGAAAAAGTATCTTATATCCGGGTTTCTCTTATATCCGGGCTTGGTCTATTTTGTTTAGGTAAGTATGGCTCTAATTTGGGACCAGAGAAAATCTCTCTTATATCTGGGTTACACTGTATACCTTAAAACTATATTTTTAGCATATACAATTGTTCAGAAATATCTACATACCTACCTACTTGTGAAATCAGGTTTTCTAAGCAGCAGTTACTTAGTTGAAAGAGAACAAAAGAATAAGTAAAAGAAAACATTTGGAGGTCAAGTGACAACAAATCAGACACTGATAATTTATGGTTGCATGAGTTGAAATTGAGGGAACTAGACTGTCCCTCGCAAAGTTTCAATGACACCCATACTTCTTGCCAGTGACACATCAGGATGTATAGGTGGCCAGAGGGTTGGGAAGTGGAGAGGGCTGATCTGTTACATGACAGAATGTGACCTTAATGTCACCTACCTTACCTACTTATCTACCCAGACTGTGCAAGTGAAGCATTGAATAAAAAAAAAAAACCTAAATATATTAGAAACAGGATTTGAGTTTTCATTTCATGCCACGGCATTTGTTTTCATCTTGAATTATACTGTGAACGCAGAGCAGGCATTTCCCAGATTTTGGTGCATACTGATGTGAACAAGAATGGAAATGCAACATGGGTAGTCATTGGCTGGTCAGAGGAAAGCAGGGTGTGGGTCATGTTGCATGTTTACAAGACATAATAAGAGAAAATCTGTTGGAAAATTGAATAAAACAAAAAAACTTATAAAATTTCCCTTGTCTATCACATTTAGTGAGACATATATATATATATATATATATACATACATATATATATACATATATATATATATATATACATATATATATATATTATAATTATTTTTTTAAAAAAAATGATTCCTTCGCTACTTAAGAGTTCTCATGTTTCAAAAACGAAAGCCAAAACCATCAATATAATTATTAAAAATTAAATTGAATTAAAGTAACAAGCCCTGTTTCATCCCCAAGCGAATTCATTCAATTTATTTACCTAACGTGTTCCTTCCTATTTTTCTAAATACCTGCACACACACGCGCATATATAAGTCATAGGATAATATATTTTTAAAATTTACTGATGAAAAACTTTTCTTTTTGTTAATGTGTTTTTGTTCAGTGGTCTTGTAGTCGCATTGGTAGAATGGGAACGTATTGAAATTTGGTAGATTTAGTCCCCCGAATTCCTGTATATGTTAGTTTTTCTAGTGTACAGATCCCTAATTTGTTGGCAATGAACTGTCATCCTTTGACTGAGTGTCCCACCAGTTTGACCAATGTAGTGTTTGTGGCAACCTTTGCATGTTATAATATATATTAAGTTCTCTGAGCTGCACAAGAAGCTATTTTTAATTTGGGTTTGTTTTGAAGTGAGACTCTTGGCCTTCTAATAGTGAGGTTGGTTGTATCTTTCATCTGAAGCTATTTAATTGTGGTTTGCAGTTTGGCAGTTTTCAGTATCTTTTTTTAGTGACTTTGATTTTCGTTTACCTTTTATGATTGGGCATTTTTTTAAGAGGTTTTTCAATTTTCTGTACTTTAGAAGGATATGCCGGTTTAGTTGTATGTGTATGTGTGTGTAGATTTATGTGTTCTTTGGGTTGAAATATAGAAACAAGATACTTACTCAAACCTTTTGATGACCGATTGATACCTGCCAGCTCCAGTTGGGGTTACAATGGCACTGTGATGTTTGTACTGAGAATGGGTTGTATCACCGAGATTTATTACAGAGAGTGACATACTTGTGAATTCATTGGAACTGAAAGAGAATAAATAAAAGAAAGAGGTCAAACATGAGGTTATATTTTAGACATAGTGGTTCCCTTTGATCCAGTTTCAGTTACCCACAGTCAAACCCAGAAAGAAATAAAGAAATTCCCAAGTTTTACTTCATCATTTTCACAAAGAGCAAAGCTAGAGAATCTGACAAAATGAGTCTATAAAAGTGTCATATAGGAAGAAAATGAGTAACTACCAACACTGAGGTTTGACAGTGACACTCTGGACTTATGAATATGTTTTCCACCAGGTGTATAAATAGCGGTGTCAGGCTACTGACTGCAGAGATGATTGACTATTGAGTGGAAATATCCAGTTGAATTAGTGTGAATTACTCTGCATCCATGATTTGGGTTTTGATTTAGAATTTACTAGACATTAAGCCAAGCCACACTACTAACAAGATATTCACTGAAACAGTTAATTATATTTGGTTGATTTTTACTTCTTTGATCTTGTTAAGTATTTATTTGCGGCTTAATTAAATACTATTTTATTTAACATTGAAGTCTTGAGTTATACTTAATTATTAACGGCCAATGTACATCACAAAGTATATCTATCTATGTATCTCAGTCTATTCATATTGTCATATAGGAAGAAAATAAGTAACTACCGACACTGAGGTTTGATAGTGACACTCTGGGCTTATGAATATATGTTTTCTGCCAGGTGTATAAATAGCGGTGTCAGGCTACTGACTGCTGTGACTATTGAGTGGAACTATCCAGTTGAATCAGTGTGAATTATTGTGCATTGATGATTTTGGTTTTCATTTAGGATTTACCGAACGTTAAGCCAAGCCGCGCTACTAACAAGGTATTAACTGAAACGGTTAATTATCTTTGGTTGACTTTTACTTCTTTGTTCTTGTTAAGTATTTATTTGTAGTTGTAATTAAATACTTGTTGCAGCATACCTACAGATGATAATGAGTATGTCCCTGTTCCCATAAAAACAATAGTGAATATTGTATGTGTGTGTCTGTGGAGATTTGTCAATTTTTGATAGTCAGAGTAAAAGATATTTGAAGAAAAGGTCTTTTTTTTTTTTTGACAAAATTTTTATTACAAAATCTCTTAAATATGGAGATCATTTTTTTGATAGAGTAAAAGATATTTGAAGAAAAGATTTTTTTTTTTTTTTAACCATAGATCGTAGCTACCTGAGCATATTTTTTTATCATGTCAATAACTTTCACATTTCAGGAACCTTTTTTTGTTATGTACAGTGGCTGTTAATAATTAAGTATAACTCAAGACTTTCATGTTAAAATAAAACAGCATTGTTATAACCTAGGAAAGGTTACTGAATAGAATAATCATACGAAGGTTGGTAATGAACGATAATACTTAGGACAAGAACAACACATATAAGATTCGCCAGTGGCGTGTAGATGAAGTAGTCAACTGCTAGAAGTGAGTCAAGTGAATTCTACAACGAATCTCCAACTGCAGGATAGCTACCAACCACCCCACATGGGCAGATGTGCCACCAGGCCGAATTTAATGTGGGGTGTTTGGGGTTGGGTAGCTGTTTTCTCTGAGACTAGACTCTGCCCTTTGACATAGCCTCATCTGGGGGATCCTCTTTGCCTGGAGGCAGAAAGTTTGACCAGCATAGCTGGAGACGAATCTCTAACTGCAGACCAACATACAGTATTTACTACTGCATTGGGACATATCCATTATCGTCCATAGGGTATGCTACAACACTTTCCCATGGGTATTTTTGCATATGTGAATGCAACGAACCCAACTGGAATTTGAACTCAGCTCTCTGATTTCTCATTCTGAGCCGTTGCCCATTACACAAATCATATATCCCACATTTATAGTTTATATGTGCGCCTCCAAAAATCTACATAAACTAGTGCCTGGCAGCTGATCTGACCCCTAAACTAGCTCTAACACCTCAATGAGAGACAAACTGACTTGTTATTTTCAATACTTCCAAATCGAAGCTCATATCATTTTATAATTACCAACTGGAAACTAAGCTTTCATTTATTGTTACGAATCTTTTTTCCTTCAAGGAGACTCCTTGCCATGAATCTCTACTAGGACTTGAGTTCACTCCAGATCTCAAGTGTAATTCATCTCCATCGCTAATGATGCTGGGAAAACGGTTGTCTCCTTGTACCACTCATAAAATTACCTGACTCCTTCTGCCATGCTTTAGATTTACAAGAGCCAGATCAGACCAAAACGGAATATTGCTGCTATATCTGGGCAGGAGCTACTGAATCTTCACTTTCAAGCCATGACAGAGTTCAAAATCACTTACATAAACTTATAAGGAATGATTTATTTTCCACTCTACTGTCTCTTTCCCCACAGACGAAAAGATTACTACTCTATTGCTATTTCCATAGAAAATGTTCAGTTGAGCTCTACGCTACTTCAGACTTTTACAGCTAGGACTCACCATGCCACATATATGAAGTCAAGTTACCCACATCTAGTGAAACAAACTCCCACATGGATGTTTCCCTTACTACAATTTTAACCTCTTCAGGTCAAGTGTCAAGTGCTGTCTATTTTCCTTATACTCATAGTCTTCACTTACTTCTACCTCTTCTTATGTCCATATCACATACCTCATTCAGTAACTCTCTACAATGAGTGGCTCTTGTGCTTTGTATTGTGTGAATCTTAGTATAAATAAGGTATAGTCATTTACCTGGTCAACTTGTATATCACATGATCATATGAATGTGTTGACAAGTTTGAGGTGGCCGATGTTGTTGTCAAGAGGAAGACAAAATGTTCTGTTTGAGCGATCCCCAGGGTCTGCAAAAGGCTTCGGTGGACAGCAGTTTCCCTCAGTGAGACACGCAGAGAAGAATGGGGACGGAATCGATACCAACCCACAATCTCCTGGAAAACAAATATTAAAAAAAAAAAAACATTACAGAACATAATTGGAGCATAGTTGCTTGCTAATGTTCAAATTTAAGGAAAAGAAAAAAAAAGAAAGAAAGAAAGGAGAAAAAGGAAAAAACATGAAAGGAAACAAGGAAAAAAAGAAAAGAAAAGAAAAAAGGAAAAGAAAAGAAAAGAAAAAAGGAAAAGAAAAGAAAAAAGGAAAAGAAAAAAGGAAAGAAAAGAAAAAAGGAAAAGAAAAAAGGAAAGAAAAGAAAAAAGGAAAAAAAAAAGAAAAGAGAAAGGAAAGGAAGGGAACAAGAAAAGAGAAAAAGAAAAGAGAGAAAGGAAACAAGAAAAGAAAGGAAAGGAAAAAAGGAAAGAGAAAAAGGAAAAAGAAAAGAAAGGAAAGGAAACAAGAAAAGAGAAACAGAAAAGAAAGAAAGGAAAGGAAGAGAAACGAAAGGAAAAAAGAAATGAAAGAGAAAAGAAAAAGAAAGAGACAAGAAAATAGAGTAAGGAAATGAAAAAAAGAAAAGAGAAAGAAAAGAAAGACAGAAAGGAAAGGAACCAAGAAAAGAAAGGAAGGAAAGAGAGAAAGGAAAAAAGAAAAGAGAGAAAGAGAGAAAGGAAAAAAGAAAAGAGAGAAAGGAAATGAAACAAGAGAGAAAGGAAAGGAAAGAAAGGAAAGGAAAGAAAGGAAAGGAAAAAGAAAAGGAAAAAGGAAAGGAAAAAGGAAAAAGAAAGGAAAGAAAAAAGGAAAGAGAAAGGAAATGAAAAAGAAAAGAGAAAAAGAAAAGAAACATGAAAAGAAAGAAAGGAAAGAAAACAAGAAAAGAAAGGAAAGGAAAAATGAAAAGAAAGAAGGGAAAGGAAACAAGAAAAGAAAGAAGGGAAAGGAAACAAGAAAAAGGAAAAAAGGAAAGGGAGAAAGAAAAAAGAAAAAAAAGGAAAGCGAGAAAGGAAATGAAAAAGAAAGGTAGGAAAGGGAACATGAAAAAGAAAGGTAGGAAAGGGAACATGAAAAAGAAAGGTAGGAAAGGGAACATGAAAAAGAAAGGTAGGAAAGGGAACATGAAAAGAAAGGTAGGGAAAGGAAACATGAAAAGAAAGGTAGGGAAAGGAAACATGAAAAGAAAGAAGGGAAAGGAAACATGAAAAGAAAGGTAGGGAAAGGAAACATGAAAAGAAAGGTAGGGAAAGGAAACATGAAAAGAAAGAAGGGAAAGGAAACATGAAAAGAAAGAAGGGAAAGGAAACATGAAAAGAAAGAAGGGAAAGGAAACATGAAAAGAAAGAAAGGAAAGAAAACAAGAAAAGAAAGGAAAGGAAAAATGAAAAGAAAGAAGGGAAAGGAAACAAGAAAAGAAAGAAGGGAAAGGAAACAAGAAAAAGGAAAAAAGGAAAGGGAGAAAGAAAAAAGAAAAAAAAAGGAAAGCGAGAAAGGAAATGAAAAAGAAAGGTAGGAAAGGGAACATGAAAAAGAAAGGTAGGAAAGGGAACATGAAAAAGAAAGGTAGGAAAGGGAACATGAAAAAGAAAGGTAGGAAAGGGAACATGAAAAGAAAGGTAGGGAAAGGAAACATGAAAAGAAAGGTAGGGAAAGGAAACATGAAAAGAAAGGTAGGGAAAGGAAACATGAAAAGAAAGGTAGGGAAAGGAAACATGAAAAGAAAGGTAGGGAAAGGAAACATGAAAAGAAAGAAGGGAAAGGAAACATGAAAAGAAAGAAGGGAAAGGAAACATGAAAAGAAAGAAGGGAAAGGAAACATGAAAAGAAAGAAGGGAAAGGAAACATGAAAAGAAAGGTAGGGAAAGGAAACATGAAAAGAAAGAAGGGAAAGGAAACATGAAAAGAAAGGTAGGGAAAGGAAACATGAAAAGAAAGAAGGGAAAGGAAACATGAAAAGAAAGGTAGGGAAAGGAAACATGAAAAGAAAGAAGGGAAAGGAAACATGAAAAGAAAGAAGGGAAAGGAAACATGAAAAGAAAGAAGGGAAAGGAAACATGAAAAGAAAGAAGGGAAAGGAAACATGAAAAGAAAGAAGGGAAAGGAAACATGAAAAGAAAGAAGGGAAAGGAAACATGAAAAGAAAGAAGGGAAAGGAAACATGAAAAGAAAGAAGGGAAAGGAAACATGAAAAGAAAGAAGGGAAAGGAAACATGAAAAGAAAGAAGGGAAAGGAAACATGAAAAGAAAGAAGGGAAAGGAAACATGAAAAGAAAGGTAGGGAAAGGAAACATGAAAAGAAAGAAGGGAAAGGAAACATGAAAAGAAAGAAGGGAAAGGAAACAAAGAAAAGAAAGAAGGGAAAGGAAACAAAGAAAAGAAAGGAAAAAGAAAGGAAAAAGAAAAAAAAGGAAAAAGAAACAAGAAAAGAAAAAGGAAACGAAAAGAAATTGAAAGGAAACAAGAAAGGAAAAGAAAAAAGTAAAGAAAGGAAAAAAGAAAAGGAAAGGAAAGGAAAAAAGAAAAGGAAAAGAAAAAAGAAAAGGAAAAAGAAAGAAAGGAAAGAAAAAAAAGAAAGTAAACAAGAAAGAAAGGAAAGGAAAAAGAAAAGAGAAATGAAAGGAAAAATTAAATGAAAGGAAACAAGAAAACAATGGAAACAAGAAAACAAAGGAAATGAAACAAGAAAAGAAAGGAAACAAAAAAAGAAAGGAAACAAGAAAACAAAGGAAAAGAAACAAGAAAATAAAGAAAACAAGAAAACAAAAAAACAAGAAAGGAAACAAGACAACAAAGGAAAGGAAAAAAGAAAAGAAAACAAAGGAAACAAGAAAAGAAAGGAAACAAGAAAGGAAACAAGAAAGGAAAAAAGAAAGGAAAGAAAAGAAAGGAAACAAGAAAAGAAAGAAAGGAAACAAGAAAAGAAAGGAAAGGAAACAAGAAAAGAAAGGAAAGGAAACAAGAAAAGAAAGGAAAGGAAACAAGAAAAGAAAGGAAAGGAAAAAGGAAAGAGAGAAAGGAAAGGAAAAAAGAAAGAAAAAATGAAAAAAAAATGAAAGAAATAAAAGAAAAAAAGAAGGAATAATGAAAAATAAAAAGAAGCATTTTAAAATCCAAACAAATAATTTTCTTTCTCGAGATGGGACTTTAAACAGAAGACAGAAAAGGGTAGATAAAGTGGCACTTTGGACAACTTCTGTCATATTAGACAGGCTAACAGATCATCTCTTGCCCGCTATCAACTCTTTGCCCATCACAGCATGCTGATGGCAACACAAAAGGGCAGCATCTACGAGAGGGACAATTGATCCCAACTATAATTGTTAATATAGGCCAACAGCTGTAAATCGTAGTTTATCTTGCTGTCGCTTGACCTCAAATACTCTGATTTATTTATTTCTTCTTTAGTTCCGTTTCCATCAAGTGTATTGCGACTTCAAAGATCCTCACCCAATGCCTATAAAACGTAAGCACTTATGATTGAGATAAAAATCACACCTTGCTCTCCTATGTCAGTTTCTTAATCAGGGTGTCACACGTGATCACTTGCAGTCAGTTTTTGTTGGTGAAAAATCATCGAACTAGGCTTTTAAATTTTTTTTTTTTTTTTTTTTTTTACATCAAAGTTACTGGAAAAAATAAGAACAGCACCTCACTGCCCCCCCCCCATTTTTCATGTCTGTGTACATAGTGTACTGGTTATTGGTGTGGAAAGGGAGATTTGCATCTTGAGTTCAAATTCCAGCAGAGGCCACTGCATTCACTTGTGCAGTTGGTCTCCCATCCTATTAAGAATAACTACAAAAAAAAACAGCACCCCTCCCAAATTTATAGACAAATCATACAGATGCATGCTGGGATTTCTTCCTAATGAATAAAAATGGACCACTTCATGGGCTCATCTGCCAGATTTTTGTTCTTTCTTGTCTTGAAGTCAGAACGTGACAACTACTTGACTGTATCTGTTGTGTGTTCATACCATTCTTGCATATATATATATATATATATATATATATATATATATATGCAAGATGAAATTAGGCAATGTATGTGTGTGTGTATATAAGTGAACATTGAAGTCAACACTCAGAGGCAATAGGCTGTTTCATGCTAGACACAATCGTCAAGCCTGACGATTGCGTCCAGCATGAAACAGCCTGTTGCCTCCGAGTGTTGACTTCAATGTTCACTTTTATATTTACATACGCTCTATCTCAGATATTGAACACTTTATCCCATAAATATAGCACACCTTAAGACTATATTTCTTATATATATATATATACACTTTAAAAATCTGGAGGTCAGTTGAATCCGCTACCCTGGTGGTTTCAACCTTATGGTATCCTCAGGTGATTTTTATCAAATGATCACCTAACAAATTTTTTTTCTTTTTTTTTTTTTCTAAAAGACTAAAGAACACTATATTCTTATTTAAAAAAATAAATAAACAAATGTATGACATTGGGTGTTATACAAAGGGAGAAGAAGAAGAAGTGGGGAGAGAGAAAAAACAAGTGTATTGTAAATGTATTGTAGGGGGTTAAATTAATTTTTTTCATCCAGTCCCATATGCACTTAAAAATTTTCTGATATGTAAGCAAGAACTTAAGTCTTTGGATTTCTGGTTTAAAAAGTTTTGGGGTTCCAGAAATGTCATAATCACTGATTATTCCTGTTGGCAGAGTTTGTAAATATTATTGTGATTGTTGTAAGGGTTTGCCGTCTTTAAAATTTTCTACCTTACAAAATGGATCCTTGTTTATTTCTTTTAAATTCCACATGGTTAGCTAGAGTACCTCAGATCTGCTAGCTTAAATAACGACCTAAAATAAAACATACATAGGTTGTAAGGACAGCACTTTCAAACGTATATGGTATAACCATAGGTTGTCGTTTAAGTTCCTCTCTTTCTATTACACCCAACATTGTGCGTTTGTTTATTTATTTTGGAAAATAATAATGTAGCATCTTTTAGTTTTTTTAAAAAAATAAAAAAGCACTAGGTGGTCATTTGATAAAAAATCGCCTGAGGGTACCGTAAGCTTGAAACCAAGGTAGCAGATTCAACTGATCTCCTGATTTTTAAAGTTAAAAGCTCTACATGTTATTTTTACTTTTATTTTTTCACATGTATATTGTGCACTTTTTAATACTATTATTTCTCAGTCAGAGGCACAGTGAAGTAATGGATAGCAATTCTGATTGAGGAATCGGAGAGCCAAGTTTGAATTCCAGTTGAATCCATTACATTCATATGCTAATACCCTTGGGAAAGGTATTAATCCTCTTCTTCTCCCCCCAGCTATGGGTAAATAGCAGGACAGACCTATTGCAGAAAGACCTACTGTGGGAAAAAAATCTGCCTCGTCAGTCATGTATCGAAAGATACATGATCACCTAAGCATGTATCACGCATGGCACATAACTGTTTCCTCGTCTGATTCAACTCTGACCAATAAGCTTTTATTATATATATATATATATATATATATATATATATATATATATATACATACATATATATATATACACACACACACACACACACAAAAAAGTTTCTTTACGATTTAAACATATTACAAAGGAAATTGATGAGATATCTTAATCAGATTTATTCGATGTACTTAGTAGGAATCAAAGATTTTAATCATATTGCATTTGTGTATTTCAAGTATCCTCTTGATGAAAGAGGTACTGTTAAATGGACCCCTAATATTTCCAGTGGATTGGAAGGAATTGACCCAATTCCCTCGCGATCTTGTTCACCAGATATTAATCCGCTGGACTTCTTTCTATGGGGTTATGATAAAGATATCGTATATCGAACAAAGATACAAGACATCACTGATCTAAAACAAAAGATCACTGATCTAATTGGTACCATTGATGAGGTTATGAACATGGCAAGAAATCAAGTACCATCTTGATGTGCTTCATGCAACTAATGGTACCCATATAGTGGCAAATTAAATTAGTTTAAAAAAAAAAATTTCAATATCTACTCCTCATTTTGTAACAATTCCCACATATTTCTCTGTACATTTGCTTTTGTAAAAATTTTTTTTAAATTGAAAAGAGACTTTACGGACATCCTGTGTGGATATTATATATATATATATATATATATATATATATATATGTGTGTGTGTGTGTGTGTAAAGAAAGGGAATGGATTTTTTTTATTCATTTATAAAGCCAACAGATTTTTATTTCTTAAATGTTATTTTTACTGGATACTCATATTTGAGTAGATGTTTTGTTTATTCATTATACATTAAATTTATTTATTTTCATCTACTAGTCTGAGTATTCAAAAAATCATAGAGAAAAATATGCACTCTCCGACAAGAGAGAAATTGACTCTGGTGAGATTCGAACCCTGGTCTCATGGTTTGAAAGCAAATGTTCTAACCACTTGGAAATGTGCTCATAACTTTCTCACTGATTCTCCATTAACCCAAGACACGTATTACTAGCTTTTTTTTTTTTTTTTAAAATCACTTCACCCTAAGCCAAGCAATAAAGCCACTAAGACACAAGTTAGAGTGTTAGAGAATATGAGAAAAACTACTATTAATGAGAGGACAATAAAAGAACTGGAATTAAGAAGACAGAAGATAACGATTGACATTGCATTTAAATTTTTGAAGATCAAAGGCAATAAAGCCACTAAGATGCAAGGGATTACTGAATGTTAGAGAATATGAGAAAAACTACTATTAATGAGAGAGGACAATAAAAGAACTGAAATTAAGGCATAAGATAACGATTATTATTTATAATTATTTATACTGGACTCATGCAATTAAAATAATCCATAATAATATTTTAAATTTGGAAATCATATTTATTTTTGGCATATGAATTTTTTGAAACTGTTTCTAAATCTTTGATTGTCTTTCAATCATTCTGCCTAACCGGCTATTCTCTTCCACTGTACCTATGAGGTGTGCCACAACGTTTGCCCTATAGCAAGGCACCCGGCAATTTGATTGTAGATATGGGCTACAGTGTATATATGATCTATTATATAAAGTTTCCTTTTAGCTACAAAATGACTTTTTTCGCTGTGAGGAAATAAGATGAAATTGCTTCATTGAAAATTTCTGTGGGTTTGAAATGAATGCATGGTTGAAAAACATTATGGCATTATTATTCTATGCGCCATTTACCTTCAGGACGGTGGCAAGCATGGCTCTCCACAGTTTCTTTTCCTTTATAGCTTTATATAAAAGCTTTTAAAGCTTTATAGCTTTATTTTTCTGGTTCTTTATAGCTTTATAGAATGCAATTACAAGTAATCTATACGAATATTTTAAGTTTTGAAATCATATTTATTTTTGACATATGGAGTTTTTGAAACCGTTTCTAAATCTTTGAATCATTCCACCTCTACCGCTGTACATGTGAGGTACGGCAAACTGTTTGAGAACCAATGATCTAGATAATGTCTTACCATTATGTGGTGTGTATTTCAGCCACACTCTGTTGAATAAGGAAAAAAAAAAAAAAAAGAAAAACATTCCAGAATTTTTAAACAGACTTCACGAAACAAAGTCAAATTCTTACCTTTTGTCTCTCTTTTATCAATGTCTTAAGGCTTGAATCCACAACTTTCCCTGTTTGGTCGTAAAACCGAAGAGAGTGCGGACAAGGGACATGAGAAAAAATATCTGCAAAGAAAGTAAATAAATACAGTTAGCTTTTCTTTCTTTTCAATTTTTTGTTTTTGACAGACATCAACATGGGTCATATAACATCAAAAGATCTTTTTTCTCCTTGCATTCCCTGACATTTAAAATAGAGTTCCATTATAAAAAATAAAAAAAAATATTGCATGCATGTATACAGACATAGAATAAAACATTTTCAAACTAAAAAAAAACAAAACTACTGGGCCTGAGTTGCCAATAAGAAATTGAGAAAGCCCAACCGAAACTCAGCAAAAACAGTCAATCCCAAAGAGCCCAGATTTCACTATGAACGTTTCATATGCAAAATGATCCTTTGAACTGTCTGAAGATCTGTTTCTTCATGAAATTGTCAGTCATGATGAAATCCTGTGTCTCTTTAGAATGGAATGTGAGTGTATGTTTGTATCATTCCAGCCTAAGCAAAGCAATAAAGCCACTAGGATGCAAGGGATTACTGAGTGTTAGAGAATATGAGAAAAACTACTATTAATGAGAGAGGACAATAAAAGAACTGGAATTAAGAAGACAGAAGATAACGATTGACATTGCATTTAAATTTTTGAAGATCAAAGGCAATAAAGCCACTAGGATGCAAGGGGTTAGTGAGTGTTAGAGAATATGAGAAAAACTACTATTAATGAGAGAGGACAATAAAAGAACTGAAATTAAGGCATAAGATAACAATTGACATTGCATTTAAAGTTTTGAAGATCAAAGGCAATAAAGCCACTAGAAAACAATCCTTTGAACTGTCTGAAGATCTGTTTCTTCATGAAATCCAGTGTCTCTTCAGAATGGAATGTGTGTGTACGTTTGCATGTGTATATATATATATATATATATATATATTATATATATACACACACACACACACACAAAACATGAGATACACAGGATGTTACAATAACTGATAGTTTCAAAGTGATCCTCCATTGAACAGATTGTTGCCTACATGAAACTGGTACTCACAATGAAATCCTGTGTCTCTTCCCTCTTGGAATGAATCCCTAAACTTTTTGGGATTGTTTTTCCATTTTGGATTCCATGATATTGTAACTCACAACTTAATCTTTCAACAATATCATCCATAGTTTGTCATACTCAACAAGTTAGCAGGCACACTGTGATGTCCCCAGGGGATGAAATGTGGTTGTATGAAGATGGGACAAACTTTATTAAATGAAAATACAGTTTAGATAAGATGTGGGCTTTGGAGATCTGTGTAGTTCACTTTCATGTTATGGCCAAACTCCCTGTACCCAGAATGCCGTCCTTCCAAAAAAAGGGATGTGACAAAAAAAAAAAAAAGAAAAAAAAAAAGCCTAACACCTTCCTGTTTAAGCATTTAGTCATATTGCGCATGAAGGTGTCTCACCCTAGTGCAATTGTGCTTTTGCCTGTGTCTGTAATGTCTCTCATCCTTGTTTTGATTTCCCTGAATGGAGGAGGGGGGTTGTAAAGGAGATGTCAATTCAAAAGTGTCCATCAATAAATCTAATAGAATAGTTGGACTGTTGCTAAATATGTCATTTTTGCTGTATCTGGGATGTATTTGATTTTTGGGGCATGTCCAGAGTTGATTTCCAACTTGTACATCATAGATGTATTGTTCCTTTCTTTTATGAATGTTACCAGGTGTCCAGTTCTGCTGACCAGACCTGTAATTTTTGGCAAACTGGAAATGTATTTTCTTTCTTTTGATTTGCATGGCGCTGATGTTGTTGCCTAGTTGAAAAATCAGTACAAAATTGCATTGAGCCATCGGCTTTTTTAACCACTACAATGGGTACTGCCCACTGTGAGGATGCTACAGGTATGATAACTTTTATTTCTTCCAGACGTTTTAAATTCCTTGTCTACCAGTGGCAAGGCAGCATGTAGTACTGGTCGTTTGGGCCAGAAGAGTGGTTGGATGGTTTGAGTGAGAATGTAGCTTCTGCCGGAGTACAGCATCCCAGTTCATTGGGGAAAACTGCAGAAAATTTACTGATTATCTGTCAGGTCATTAATGCTGCCCTGAGATGAAGATCTGGATACCAAATTGCACACAGAACTGAGTGGAGTGTCCAGAAGAACCAGTAACTCAATGAAATCAAATCCTGATAGGTTGTGACTAGAGTCTGAAATGTAAATAATTCCAGATACCGAGTCCTTGAGTGTGATGGTTGATGGTAATTCGCCCATGTTATGGACACAATTTCTGGATGCACTTTGTGCTACATGACTGGTTGGTGTTAATGACAGTTGGTCTATGGTTTTCCATCGTGTCTGAGATATGAGGGTTATATCGGAGGCTGTGTCAATTTGGAGACAGCCATTCAGTTCTACTGCCACATATTTGCATTTCGGCTTAGACTTTGGGAGAAAATTTCTGACCAGACTGTTGGTGTGTGTTTTCCTACACTTACTGTATTTATGTGGTTACTGTGTTGGCTTGCACCATTGCGGGGGTGCAGAATCCCTCTTTGTGTCCCATTCAGTTACATTCCCGACTGTCATGTAACTTGAACGGACAATACCAAACAAAATATGATCTGCCACAATTCCAGTAAAAGTAGATGGAGGTTTCTTGTCTGTCAAACTTGGTGGTGTGGTACAGCATTCTCTTTGAACAGCATTGACTGCAGCAGTTGTTGAAGGTACTGACTGTTGTATCATAGTCAAATCGTGTTTAAGATTCACCCGTTGTTGACACTCCACTGCAACTTGCTGCAACTGCAACTTGCTGCAGAGTAATATCAAGGTTTTGTTCAATTTTGAATAGAATCCTTATGCAAATGTCCAGATCACATACCAACCTCAAATCACATACAAAGATTAAACACTTAAACTGTGCATTGGTGATTGAGGTGATTTTAAATCTCGATCATTCTTTGTTTACAATACCAGCATATGTAGCAAAATCAACTGAGTTACACTTAGTAATATGAAGGCAATTAAACTGCATATTAAAAAGAGAAGTTTGCTCACCGGATATCTGGCGCAGCGTCTCAACTGTTTTGTCGAAATTGTTGTCGTGTGTGTTTTGCAATAAAATATAGTTTGTGTAATGGTCATGTTCAGAGGGTCCAAGTTTCTGTAAAAGGAGCCTGATTTTCCAATCATCTGCCTGTTCTTTAAATTCCACCCGGAAAAGATCCTCAAATCATGCAAACCATGTGTAGAAAGTCTGTTTATGTTACAGTACCTATGGGCTAGAATGGGTATGTCCCAATCCTCATAAATAGAAGGGAATATACTGTCTGGGGGGGGGGGATTCACCACTTGCAGTGAATTACTTACTACATGCTGCTGGATGAATCTAGTATGTTGTTAATGTTATAAAGATTAGCGTTTCATTTCCAACACTCGTTTTGGTTATTCTTATTCAGTAACCTTTTTTTAGGTTACAACAGTTTATCAGCTGGGTTATAGTGGAACTATGTGATTGAATATGTCACCACCATTGTTGATGTGGATATTTTTGTTTCTGAAGGCACTGATGAGGATGCAGAAAATCTCTCAGAGAATAATTCCATCAAGTGTAGTTGTTGTTGTTGTAAAAGTTGCTGAATTGTTAAATCAATCCTTGTGTGTCCGCGTTGTTCAGACGTACCTCATTGCCAATTTTGTTATATTCCCAGGGAGTGAAATGTGGTTGTGTGAAGAAAGATAAGATGGGATGAGAGGATA
Organism: Acanthosepion lycidas; assembly: GCA_963932145.1. Lineage (NCBI taxonomy): Eukaryota > Metazoa > Mollusca > Cephalopoda > Sepiida > Sepiidae > Acanthosepion > Acanthosepion lycidas. Next base: position 18,876,933 of record OZ010609.1, on the reverse strand, counting down.
AACTATTAACAAACTTTATTAAATGAAAAACACAGTTCGGATGGTGAGTGGAATCACTGGATGCATAATAAGATGTGAGCCTTGGAGATCTGTGTAGCTCACCTTCGTGTCATGGCCGATCTCCTTGTACCCAGAATGCCCTGTCCTTCCAAAAAGGGGATATGAACCCCCCCCCCCAAAAAAAACCTTATTTTTCATCCCTCCGCTCAAAGGGAGATAACTTTTCTTAGATATTTTCGTTAGGGCCAGCTGTGCTCTAACACACACACACACTAAACTGGGAGAGGAGTCAAAAAGCAAATTTATATTTTTGTTAGCAAAACCAAACTGATACTCTGATTTCTTTTTGCTCACCATCACTGTCAAAACATTCTTGGAATCTTTCGTAGGTGATTAAAAAACTGTTCATACCTACATGGGAATGTCTTTATTAGAAATGATTTTTTGGGATTTGATGAGTGTTTAAGTCATGAAACAGTCAATCATTATGCAGTGTTGATTCCCATGTCATATCATATTTAAGAAACAGCAGATATTTTTATATATAGTACTCAATATTTTTTAATCTGTATTATCAATTAAATTATATTTTATGCTGTATTTGTATTGATAATTAAATTATAATATTTTAATTGATTTATTATGTTATATTATTATTAAAGTAACAAAGTATTAGGTTGGTGCAAAAATAATGACGTAATAATGTCATTTTTTGACGTAACGTCAAAAAACGACATTATTACGTCATTATTTTTGCACCAACCTAATAAATCATACTTATTATAAAACCCAGGTTGTGTGTGTATGTGTGTCTGTACATTTATATATTGGATCGAATTTCCTACATTTTTCAACCGATTTCAACAAAATTTCACAGGACTACATAAAATTACCTTGCGGTGGTTCTGACAGTGTCAAAAATTGGAAAAACAATTGTTTTTGCACAAAATCAATTTGAAAACACAATGAAGGGGCATCGCTATTGCGAGAATGAAAGGGGGACAACTCATATCGAGTTATACTTATTATAAAACCCAGGTTGGTTTTGTGTGTGTGTGTGTGTGTGTGTGTGTGTGTGTGTGTGTGTGCGCGTTCCTTTATATATGGGATCGGATTTCCTACATTTTTCAACCGATTTCAACAAAACTTCACTTTTTTTTGGCAGGTAGTGTTTCTTATTGTCGTGCACACTTTTTTTCTTTATTTTTACATTCAGAATGCTTTAAAAATTCCATTTACAAGACAATTGTTTATAATAAAATTCTATTCAATCAGTAGACTCATAACGATTGTAAACAATGTTTTTGTTTGAGTTTGGGTTTGACCAATTCGTAAAAAAAATAAAAAATAAAAGTAATTAAGACATGCGTGTCCATCAACCTTAAACAATAATCTTTGTCAATTTTATTTTTCAGTCTTTATGATGGTCGATACTTGATCTATCTCTTACTGTTACATCCCCGGGCAACGCCGGGCTCTACTGCTAGTATTTAATATGTTGGCATCGACCCATTATTTCATTCTTCTTATTTAATTATTTATCATTATAATAATGTTTGAAGTAATATGTATATATATATATATTACTTCAAACATTATTGCGAGACTCTTCGCAAGCCGAATTGAGTCACTGTCGGTCACTGGGCGTGTTTCCTAAAAAATAAATACGCCAAAAATCCACCTTCATCCCAACCGTGCGCTGACAGCTTAGTGGTAGAATATCCGCCTGATACCAATTCAGTCGGGTTTTGATCCTAGCTAGAGGCAACTGGATGTCTAGCCGCACTGATGAGCTGTGATACAGCGAAACAGTCTGTCTGTGGATGACATTATATATATGAAAAGATTACTTAACTTTTAAATATCAATTTTATCCTGACATTGATGTTTCTTGGTAAGATTTCCAGTCTTCAGGGGTTGTAGTTTTAAATGGTATTTCGAATTTTATTTTTCAATTTGTTTCATGTTTTTTCAATTCACTTTTTTTAGACCATTCTGTACACGCGTGTATTCATGAATTTAACGTTCTTTTATACGTGTACGTTCATGAAATTTTGCTTTTCTTTATGTCTAATTTTTACAGCTGTAGGTTTTTCTTCCAGTTGTAAATTTTTTCTTTGAAATTAAATTAATTTTTTTTTAATGATTTATATAGAAGTTGTTAATTTATATTATTAATTAAATTGTAATATTTTAGTTCATATTTTTAATTAATATTTTTTATGTCATATTATTTATTAAATTAACAAAGTAAATATTTGTTAATATGTCAGCATTGATCCATTAGTTCATTCTTATTTAATAATTAAATTTGATTATTAAAAGTTAATATTGATAATTCTCCTTATTTAATTATTTATTTGACTCTGTTTAATAATCAAAATACTAGGAAGGAATATCAACTGGACAATAGGTGAACCTATATATATATATATATATATATATATATACACACACACACACACACACAGAGACAGACACTTACATTTGAAGTGAACAAAAAAAAACAAAAAAAAAACACACACACACACACACACACACACACAAATCTATCTACCACTAGCAATTAAGCAGCGTAACAAACTGGATATTCTTGGGTTGTGTGGCAGCCAGCCAACAAGGCAAACTTAGCTTGAATCAAAAATGCAAATTGAGAGAAAAGTATTTTGAAAAAAGTAGTAATTGCCACAGCAATGTTGATATTTTTCAACAGAATTTGATGATTTAACCACTAAATATTGCAATTCAGACATAGACTGAAAAAAAAAAAGGGGGGATTTTCAATAGTCCAGAATTAATACAAGCATGACTGGCAGAAGTATGGAAATGCTTTGACAATTTTATGATTAAAGTGCATGGAAAATCACAAAGAAAGGGATTGTCAGTGGTCAGGAATTAATGTATACAAGATTATATAATTAGGTATTCCAAAACAATTTTATTTTCAATTTATCTAAAAAACTTTAATACAGGCATAGAGATCTTGACAAAGCATAAAAAAATGGTACTGAATTTATCTTGGTAGCTCAGTTTGAAAAGAAATTATGTCCATTCAAAGTTGGTCAGAAAATTTTGCATCTCGCATGCTATTTGGGCCAACAGCCAATTTTAACAATTCATAACAGAAGATTCAGGCTTCAGACTAGTTAAAAATCATTATAAATATAATGTCATATATGTAGTCTTGAATTAAAAGAAATATAATACTAATGGAATCAATAATTATTAGATCAGACGAGTCTAAACATTGGGGAAAATTGTGTTCTCAAAAATGAAATAGATCTGACATGGCATAGAAGGGCAAATTTGACTGTTCGTAGAAGATTCATTTCAACAGTTAATGTCTTGCAACTTCTTGATAGGATTCATAGCAAAACAGAGATAATGGTAATTCTTTTTCAGACGTACATCAATACAAATCTCATATTTATACCATGTAAAAACAACGAGAAGAACAATTTGACACTAGGACAAAAAAAAAAAAAAAAACTGGTGAAAAGAATCTCATTCTGAATTTGCTCTAAAAATAAAAAGTCTCTATTGGAGATATATGTAGGAAACTTGACTAATTTTAGGATGAGGAATTCAGCAAACAGTTCTTTTCACTGTAAGATGAAAACCTTTTGTCGCAGATGTATCTAAATTTGGAAGATTTTGTGAAATTATACAATTTTTAACTTGTCAAAAAAAAAAAAAAAAAAAAAGAAAAAAAAGAGTAACAAGTAAAAAACTTAAAAATTTCTTTCATTGCTCAATCCTTCAAACAAATGTTTCTTTTAAAGATTTAAAGTCATTTATCTTCAAACCAAAAAAAAAAAAAAAGAAATGAATTAAATGTATTTTAATTCATTTCTTTTTTTTGGGGGGGGGGGAATTGATTTATTGGAATTGATTTTCTGGACAGTTGGAATGGTCCTCCTGCATTTCCTCTTTTAATGGTGATCTGCAGTCTGAACTTATTTGTAAGCCTCTGCTATAACCAAATTCATAGAACACTATATCCCATTATCTTTTGAAAATGGTATTATATTAAAGTCCCATCTAAAGACAAATGCTAATACCACTCCGGCAATATTATCCAAATATAAGGATATCTGCCTTTGGTCGGAACTAAAATTTTGATTACAGGACTGGACGGAGATAACTTGATTAATACAAAAGTTGTAGCAATAATATAATGCAACCTATTAGCTTTGACACTCATAACTGAAGGTCATTTGAAATGGTTCTTCTTCCTCACAAATGCTAGAATTGTTTCAATACTCAGATTCATCGAGTGCTTTGTTCCTTTACAGGTGAAGATAAAGTTCCATTAAAAATTATATCATTATTTCCTTCATCACGTTTTTTAACTTTATCAACATACATTGCAAAGAATTTGCAGTCATCTTTGATCTGCTTTTCCCACTTAGAAGAAGACTACTTTTCAGGATGTGGCATTCATAATCCACTGAAAGGAAGATTAAGTGTAAATTTTAATAATCACTGAGGTAGGGGTCTCTCATATGGAAAGCACTAATATATAAAAAAAAAAAACAATGGCTTAAGGGGAAAAAAAAAACCAATGAAAAGAGAATGCTAAAAATGTATCCAGTATTTTTTTATTTTAAGAAAATGTAACCTCTGAAACGGGACTTAGAACTAGTAAACAAATACATAGTTGGCCACTCATATATTGAGGATACCTGTCTACTAGGGCTGCTAACCAATCCCTATTGCAGATGCTTGCTCAGGTGCATTTGTGTTTATTCAACACCCACAGAGCCCACCTGTGGTTTATACTGCAACTAAGCTAAGCAGACCTTAGTTACTGCTTCTGTGAAAGTGTGTGTTAACCTAGCGTGATCAATAATTTGAAGAAGGCCAGCATGCTCAAGCCCTCGGCCACGATGGCTTGCAACTTCTTGCTAGCACAGCTATCAACGACCCCAAAGGGTTCCATCTACCCAATTTCACTCACAAGGCATGGGTCAACCCATGGTATGGTTTTCAGGCATTTTCCAAAGTTGCCGCACACTGGGATCGACCCCCTCCAGTCCGATAACATCAGGAAGTCTCCTTCCTAACAAATTGACCATGGTGAGATTTGAACCCAGGTCTCATGGTCAGAATGCGAACGTTCAAACCACTCAGCCACAGTTAACAAATAATTATTAAGAAATAAAAATGATTACATTCTAAAAATGACCTAATTTAATTTCAACTTTTTTATGGACCCATGTGCCAAATTTAAGATTAAACATATGTTAAAACAGGCACCTGATCAGTAAATTGAGTGACAGCACTTCACCAGGCAAGAGAAATATGTAACAGAGAGAGGTATACACACATACACCCATATGAATGCACACATGCAAATATAACTTATTGACTGGAAGTGGAAATGGTGCTTATATATCAAAGTACATTTTGGGTGAAGATGTGTGTTTACCAATGAGAAACACTGTGACACTATTTAGCGGTCGCGTGAAAATCAAAAGGCGAGAAGAAGCTGAAATAATTAAGGCGATAAGAAGCTATTGTGGCACCATTTAACGAGGCAGAAAGGGAAAGGAAAGAAAAGAAGAAAAGGAGAGGCTAAGAACCGAATCGTGATTGATAAGCAAGAACACACACACAGCTAAGAGACAATGGATAAAAGGATATTTTGATAAGTAACAAATGGCAAAAGAGTGTCATTACAATGACAGGGAAATTCTGAGTAAAAAGAAAGGGAAAGAAGGAAAGAATCAGATATATTTTGGCATCGGCTGTGTTATCTAAGGATATGAAAACAAACTATTGGTACGGGAAGGCATCTTATTATCAACTACAGACCGGCTGGCCAAAGTAAGAGAAAAAAAAAATTCAAATGAAAATGTTATTTCGTTAAGTGACGAAAAACAGACAACTAAAAGGACTTGGACAGATATGAAAAATTAAAAAACCACCCACGAGCGTCCGACGGAACCTTCTTGGCCTGCGATAATAAAGTTTTGTTATCAGGAATTTGTACCAAAAAGAAAATGAATGTGTTTTTTTTTCTTTCTTCGAGGCGACAGACTGGCTGGAACTTTGGAGATGTTTCTCTTTGAGACCATGTTAAGAAGACCACACATTCTGATAATTAGCGATAAAATACCTGACGTAAACCACGTGTAGAACAAGAGTTATGACCGCCATTGTCATATTGTCCCGTTCGCGGCTGGAGAAATGATAAACCATTAAGGGGAAGAAAAGGGAAAGGGAAGAGATAATTTTTTTTTAAGCAAGATATTTTTTTTCCTGAAACAAAGCCGTAGATTCGTCCACGCCCGACTAAGACATCATTGGTCGAGTGGTGATCACGTGATGCACGAGGGAGGCTGTTGCCGCCCATCTGGAGGATGAGTAAGAGAGGTTGCCACGAAGATGTGGGGAGGGCAGTTCACGCCCCTCTGAAGTATGATGAGAAGGTGGGAGTGAGGAAAGGTTCCCAAAAATGGAAAAAGGTGGAAATTCCTAACCAGAGAGGTGGATATGTATTTAGAATTATCGAGGAACCCCCCGGCGCCGACAAACTCACCGCGGTTTTGGTCGGCGCCCATATAAACAAAGCCACAACGAGCAGAAATGAGTCGAGACCCAGCAGTTCCCAGAGTCAGTCTCCGGTTGAGGCAAGCCTCGCAGATAGCTGACCAGGATTCACGCACATTTTCCGGACACATCTCTTCAAACCAAGAACAATTATTTTGAAGAGCGACTTAGATCCAGATCACCGAAATAAGTTTTTCTTTTGACTTTCGTCCAAAGACCCACCGAAACACCAATTTCTTAGAGAGCAGACGACTTGAAGTGTTAAAACTTGCCTAGCGGAAAACGACGTGTCACAATCCATGGAACGGGTCGGGAGATAGATGCAGTCCTATGTAACGAACAACTAGACATAAACTTTGAACTTTTGAGTTTTCATTTTATTGCCTTTTATGCATATTTTTGTGGTATCACCCCCGTTGGACTCGGTTTGCAGTACGGCCCCGATGACTCTGCCTAGATCAATTCACAACGTGGGTAGGCAGACTGGGAATCAAAGTAGGACGTCACAGTTGGTGCCGTGTTAGACTGGGATAAAACGACACGGTTGGCGCTGCGACCAGGGGACGACGTCACACTATCACGAAAAGACATACTGAGCAATGTTTTTTTCTTTTTTTTTTTTTTACAAAGAAAAGTGGTAAAGATTTTATTTTCATTTGCGAAGGAAAGTATTTTTTTTTTCGCAGAAGATAGAAAATTCGTAAGATCTCGGATCTGTCAAATTAATTTATGCTACGAGGCGGCAAATAAAAGATAGCCATCTGCCCATGGCAATAATGAAAATTTCAAATTGGTCAAGTGGCCTAAGAAACAGAAGCTGGGAGATAATATTAATCAGGTCACGTACTGACCGAGAAAGACATCAGCGGAGGCCACCCAAGAAGAAAGGGAAGAATAAACCATTAACTATCTTTCGGAGATATCATTTGGTTTTGGGAAAAACACCTGTTTTATGTTAGACCTGGCCATGATAAGAGTTTATTACCGAGAGAGATAATTAGCGACAGAGTGCGGAGACGTCCAGTTAACCACCCACTTGACGCTGGCGAAAATCTCGTTGATAGAGTCCAGGTGACATTCGGTTAAGATAGAGATTAAGGACCACATTACGAGTCGTAGAGGTCTGGTGTTGGGAAGAAAAAAAAAAAAAAAGATAATTTTTTTTCTCCTTTGAGCGAAATTTTTAAACTGAGGCCAGTCTAGCCACACCCACGCTGCTGGGCATTCATTGGCTGAATGGTGGTGTGAGCAGTAGGCAAAGGTAAACTATGAGAAAAGAGGGGAGGCCTGTTGACGCCTCTGAGGAGATTGGTGTGAGGTACCACTATGAGAGAGAAGGGAAACCTGTTGACGCCCTCTGAGGGGATTGGTGTGAGATACCAATATGAGAAAGGAAGAATTTGGGGGGATGATACCCTTAAGAACCCCTCTAAAGTAAAAAGTAATGGACTTCCAAAAATGGAAAGTAATAAATTTTCCTGTCCGAAAACAAAGAAAATCCTTATTGTGGATTTAGAATTATCAAGGAACTCAAACCCCAACAAGCCCACACCTGGTTTTGGTCGGCATCCATATAAGCAGAGTCGCAGTGAGAGAGTAAGTTAGAAAGCAGTTGCAGTTCCGAGGAGACACAGACAGAGTTGAGCTACCAGCCTCGCAGGAAGCTGACTGAAAATCCACGCATCCCGACTTCAACTTCTAACCAAGAACAATTTATTTTTAAAGAACGACTTAGACTCACACCACCAAAACAAGTTTTATGAATATCGCCTGGAGACACCAAAAACCAGTTATTGAAAAACAACTTAAGATATTAAGACTCGCCTAACAAACGCAAAGTGTCACGAATCGGGTTGGGAGAAAGACGCAGTCCTGTATTCAGCAATTAGATATAAAAATATTTGTTATTCTTTTTTTAACACATTTCAACTTTTCGAGTTGTTACTTTATTTTCTTTTACATATACTTGTGCGGTGTTACCTTTGCTCAGACTCGGCTTGCATTGCGGCCCGGGGACTGATTGATTTTGTCTACCTAAGATCAAATCACAACGTGGGTAGGTTAGACTAGAAGTCAAAGCAGTTACTTCGGTAACCAGACATTGGAGGCGAGCTGGGAACAACAAAGCTGATACCGAATCTAACCAGATTCCCATCCGAATCAGCCATGGGTTAGAACGTCACATTTGGTGCCGCGACCAATACCAAGTCACATTGGTCATCACAGGATAGCATGACAGGGGCAGAGAGGCCGGGGTGACGTCACACACGATCTGAGGGCAGGAGGCGATGTTTTAAATCTGGGTCACTAGTAAACAATGGGGATGGGCGAGATATTTGGTTTTGTTTAGCAGTATTTGTTTTGATTAAAAGGTTGAATCAATATTTAGATATCCCAAAGTATAATTTTGGTGAAGTGAGAAGAACTCCTGATTGAGATAAGGTAAATAATTGGAGAATAGTTTTACATGTCAAGGGATAGTTTTTGGTACTCATGATAATCGTGTGTCGGGCCAAGGGTTGATTCATGATCAACCAGATTTATCTATACAAACACATAGTTATGCTGAAGAAGAGGCAGACGGTCAAGCGATACAGAAGAGAGAGACCACAGTCGGTCGGCACATCGTCGTAACAAGTGTGAGCACCCGCAGGTGACCATTATGGGTCGTGGTGCTACAAGAGAGATGGAAGACTAACCCCTATTCTGAGAAGTCTGTATAAGACTGGACTATTAATCATAAACCTACCCCAAGCAATTCAATACGTGTTTATCACACACAAACCCTCTCTCTGTTGGGAATTCGCTGAATGCATTTTATCTTTTTCTTTTCTCATTTACGTTAAATTTTTTTATTCTCCCTGTAACCTCTGTTCTGATGTTATCTTCTTATATAAAAGACGTCAATATTTCCCCCATTGTCGTCTGGCTTCTGCAGATATTATTTCTTGTTTTATTTTGCCACATTCTAAACTTCCTACCGCCAACTCTAACAGCCGTGTCCACATCCCCAGTCGACCGTGAACGTATGGACAACACCCTGCTTACTGGATCTAAAAACTAACACAGCGTGGGCAACAAGCAGGACTTGATCAGTTGACTGGTCGAAATAATCTACGGGTACTCAAGGAGTGTACGGCCAGTTACCCCTAAGTTCAGTTCGGACTGAGTGGACACCTCAACCCAAAGAGGAAGACGCCGGAGGTTGAGGGGCTGGGGACGAAGTGGTAGAAATATATTCACACTGAGAATAAATTTCAGTAAACTTAAATAATGCCTAATGGTTAAATTCACTTTGAGCAATCGCCACTGCTTAGAACACATCCATTAAGCTGAGGAGTGGGAGTCTAATATCTTCAGAAATTTGTTAGCCAAGGAAGGCGAGTTCAATTCTAGGTAAGACCTCAAGAATCAGCATAGTTAATGTATCCATTCATTTTTTAAAAGAAAATGTACATAATCTTCAAATCTCGAGAAAATATTGCAAGCCACAAATGTAAATAAAATGAAAGAACATTAAAAGGAAAACTGTATGCTATTTTAAAAATTTTATTTAAATATGTTATAGACTTGATTGTGAAATTTAAAGAACTAAAATATATCCAGTTTATAAATTTATTATTTGCTATGAATTTGGTTTAATGTTTTTATTTTTCTTCAAAAGATAACAGCAATAGTCAATGTGAAAGTGATTTGAATGTGAGTTTGGATAAAATACAATAAGTATTGTATACAGTTTTAAAATGCACCACTAAAGAAAATATAATAAAAAGATGGCAAATGTGGGTCTTCATGCCAACAAAAAAACAAAGTGTCAAAAGAACAGTTTTTCCCTCGACACTGCTACTATTTTAACTACCTTCACTCCATGGCAGTGTTTATGGTTTTAAAAAGTGATGATTAGAATTGGAATGAAATCAAAACACATGATGAAAGTGAATTTATGCATTTTTTTTCTTGAGTATTTATAACAAAATATTAAACACTATTTATTTACCAGATTGTTTATTTACAAGAATAATTTCATATTTACAAGATTCTAAAAACTAATACAATTAAAACTAATGCAATGCAATATTCATCATTTATCAATTTATGCAAAAATAAATTCAAATACAATTTTTTATTCATAAATTTATAAACATTTGCTAAATTATTAAAATATATGAACCAAAAATAAGGAAATCCTTATTATTTACCATTTTATAAAGTTTGAATCAATTTGCAATTAACCGATGTTTTGTCAATAATTCTAATAAACTTATTTGTTTATTAGAATTATTGACAAAACATTGGTTAATTGCAAATTGATTCAAACTTTATAAAATGGTAAATAAAATAAATAGTGATTAATATTTTTGGCCGTCAATTCTTAAGGATAAAGAAAATGTATAAATTCACTTTCATATGTTTAGGTTTTATAAAAATTATAATCATCACTTTTTAAAACAACAAACATTGCCAAAGAGTGAAGGTAGTTAAAATAATAGTAGTGTCAAGGGAAAAACTATTCTTTTGATGTTAAATAATAGTTTAGCAGTCTATTATTTTTAGAGGTAGTGTATCTTGGCACCAACTTCTGGAGGTTGACAGCTGGGGTCAGATATGAACCATAATAGAAAAGTTGATTTTGATTGACTAGTGTGGGAAAGAGATAAGAGAAAATGTTTCTGTGAGTTGGTTCTTACCTGTCAAGAGATGTAGACATGTTCTCTTTCATGTCCGAAATGACTCCCCAGTTAGGAGGGGTGGCGATACTGGATAGTTAGATAAGGTACATGTTGACATGATTAATAAAAACAGTTAAGCTAAAATTCTGTGTTGAAGTCTTTCATTGCCAAACCAAATCGATTGGTGATTGGCAGCCAATTGAAAAATCCAAACTGATATCATTTACTGCTGTCAGCATGCAACATTGACACTGTACAAAGGTTCAAATTTTCCAAAGAGATTTAAGCTATTTAATATCCATTGATGAAACAAGCCTGATTAAAAAAGTTCTGCTGATTTTCATTCACTTTGTCAGCAATGTAATTAAATGCATTAGACCCAACAATTTTACACAAAATAAACGTGGTATACACTTTTTGATTCATATGTGCTTCAAGATAACTGCGTTCAGTGATATAAAACCAAATGATTATTAAAGATGAGAAAATGTTCTATGCAAAAACGCAATTTTCATTTCTTTAAATGTTAGATTTCTATAGCATTTTAGACACTAAAGTTTTCAACTTAGAAATATTTTGTGAAAAACAGCTTCAAACCTTATACTAAGCACACGAAATTGATCAATGTCCTTTTCTTCTTTAAAATGTCACTATTTTGCTATGTGTAGGGAAACACAACTTTAAGTGCAGCAAATTTATCAATTTTGAAAATGCAGAAAATATGCCACCATTGTTGAGATAGCGACCTAATTTAAAGAGATGTGGAATAAAAACTAATCATCACACACGAGAAAGAATTGTATCTTTGGAAAGAGAAAAGATTAAATTTTGTTTATATACTAATTTTATCACAATAGCCTCGAAAATAAACAAGATATCAGCAGTTGAAAGGAAAGGAAATTTCACTACTTTGACACGTGCACAAAATGTAAACTAGGGTAGTTTGGGATATCTAATAAGTGACATTCCACTTACGAACAGAGGTATCAACTTTTGTTGTACTGATTTGAGAGTCACTGACTGTGTCTTTCACATCGATGACAACTTTGCCCAAGAGAAGGCCAACCTAAAAAGAAAGAAAATAAGATTTTACAAGATTTTCTTACATACTGACACACAAAGTAAACAGTAAAATGCTTACCTTTTTTATGATACAAGTTTATGCAGAATAATTGAAAGAAATACTCATAAAAAGTCATATTTAAGAATGCTTTATCTTTGTAGTTTAGACAAAACTATCATTATGAGATGTAAAAGCAAGACAAAATTAAATAGACAATATTTCATCCAAGACAGAATGTAAGCGACCATGGCTCTCCATAGATTCCTTTTTTTTTTTTCTATCTGTGAATTACCATATCTATCTGGGAAAGATTGTGAAATAGTTCCTGTTACCTTATCCAATGTTTTAAATTTTAGTCCTCTTAGTAAGGTTGCTATTCAATGCTGGAGAAAGATTGATTTGTTTTTTTACAGCTTATCAATCTTTTGCAAGTTATTTAAAGCCAGGAAATATTTTTTTGAATTGTAAGATTTTTTTTTGAGATAATAATGAATCTGATAAATCAAAATACAGAATGTCATCAGCAATGTTGAAAAAAAGAACACGTCAATACATGTGACTGATACATGTTGCCATTGCTGAAATAACTTTATCCTATCAAAGAACACACTTTCTGTCCTGCTATTTCTTTTTATGTTCTGTAGTGTTTCTATCTCTATACTTCTTATTGAGCCACTCATCTTTTGCTTGCTTGCATTCATCTCTCAGCTTTATATATATATATATATATATATATATATATATATATATATATATATATATATATATATATATATATATATATATATGCAAAATATTATATATTTTTTTATAGAAAAAATTACCTCAACATAGTACAGTCTATTTCAAGCCGTTCTGTATGCAGCTATCATCAGCCTAGTGATAGCCACGTACAGAACAGCTTGAAATAGACTGTACTATGTTGAGGTATGTTTTGTTTTTTTTTTGGTGTAAAAATACATATCCTCTGTTATATTAAATACATCGAGCTCTCTGTGGATCAGTTTTAATAATTAATATTACTAGGATCATTATATACCAACTGATTGATTACCTGTACTATATATATATATATATATATATGTATGTATGTATGTATATGTATGTGTGTGTGTGTGTGTGTGTGTGTGCGGAGGAGAGGCATGATGGAGTAATGGATAGTGGCTTGGATTGAGGAATCAGAGAGCTGAATTATGAATTCTGGTCAAGTTCGTTGCTTTCACTTATGTGCTAATACCCTTGGGAAAGATATGAATCCATATCTTTGCCAGCAGCTATGGGTAAATAGCAGGAGAAACTAGATCCAATAGCTTTGGTTAGCAACCAGTCTAGAAGAAGGACAGTTTTGAATTCAAACCACATACTACCTTGTTGGTCCCGCCTTTTTAACATCTGAGAGGAAGGATAGCATAATCTCAAAATCCACAGTGCAAAAGGAATCAGCAAGCCATTGCACTATTCTGAATATCACCATGAATCACAATTGTGAGATGAAGGGGAGTGGTGCCACAGCAGCACAAATTGTGCTAACTGAATAAATGATGAAATTTATTTATATATATATATATATATATATATATGAAGTCAGCTCTCAGCGGTAAAAGTCTGTTTCATGCTTAAACACAATTGTCAGGCCCTTAAACAGCAAATTCTTGCAGAACAATGTAATATACCAAGCCACTGTAAAGTTAGCAGGTAACAAAGAAAAAATATACACAAGAGTAACTGAAGGACCCTGGAAGCTAAGGAACAATGTGCACAAAACAAATACTGATTATGCAAACAGTACAATGCTTTCTAAACATATCTGGGAGATTAAAAACAAAAAAAATATTATTGAAAATAAGGAAAACAGTATCAACATACAATAATAAATCCCCAAACTATTAAATGCTGTCTCAAAGAGAAAAGATATAATTACCTTCCCAGATCAACACAAACTACTAAATAAATGATCAGAACTCATCTCAAAATGTAGACATGAAAATAAATTTTACTGCATTAGTTAAAAATCAAAAACTAAAAACAAACAAGAATAAATAAAAATAAGTAAAATAAATTAATCCAAACCAATAAATAAGTAAATAATAAACAAATTGACAAACTACGAATGTATACATAAATGCAAGTTAACACAATAATAACAATAAAATAATCAATAATAATAAAAATGTTAACAAACAACACTTTTTTTTGGACACAACAATTTTAAAAGCTTTTGTAATAATAAGCTAATTTCTAAAGAGGCTCTAAACCTAAAAACTGAGTTGAATATAGTAAAGACATATATTATTATATACAGGGTTTGGCAAAAGTAATGCCCTTTCTTATTTTAACTTTTATTGAAAATAAATTAGTAATTTAAGAAAATTTATAAGTATTGTCACATTTAAACAACATGATTTGTTATGAGTCTGTCTATATTTCTGAGATGAGGTATTATGTATGGTATTTACATTATGCGGAATATTGTCGTCATCTTTGTCGCCATATTTGTCACAACGTTTCAGCCGTTGTACGCTCCGGCCTTCTTCAGGTGGTTGGAATTTCGAACTGAACCCTTTATTTCAATCCCTGGGGTAGATTGTTCTAGTTCCATGTGCCATGTTTGATGGATGTCAGTTATCAGTTATCTCCTGTTAATTTTCCCTCTGAAAGTTCTCCACTGCCTTAACCGGGTATTGAACTCACACTCTTTGGGTCTGTCACTGGATCTCGAGTGCGACCTCCCATACAGGAGAACATGAATAAAGACTGTGTGTACGCTATCCCGTGCAGCTGCAGAAAGGAATATAAAGGAGAGACAGGCCACCCCCTCAAGGTAAGGCTTCAAGAACACCAGAAAGCTGTAACGCAAGAGGAAGTAGAAAAATCAGGCATGGCTGACCACATATGGAGAGAGAAGGGAGATCACCGCCCTCTGTGGGATCATGTTGAGATCATAGACAGGAAACACCATTGGAAAATTCGTAAATTTAAGGAACTTAAGGAGTCAGCACATATGCTAGGCTACAAAAATCTCCTGAGGCGACCAAGCATAGAAATAAATACAATATGGGAACCAGTAATAAGGAGTGCCAGAGAAAAACAATGATAACAGCAAAATTGCAATATGAGCACTGGTAAAAATGGTTGCTGAGAACATTAGGTTTATAATACCCAGAAATTCATACCCAGATGTCCTCAAGGACACATGGCACAGTGGATAAAGGCATTGGTTAGATCCAGTTCAATACCCAGTTAAGGAGAAGTGGAGAACTTTCAGAGGGAAAATTAACAGGAGATAACTGATAACTGACATCCATGGCATGTGGAACTAGAACAGTCTACCCCAGTGATCGAAATAAAGGGTTCAGTTCGAAATTCCAACCATGAAGAAGGCCGGAGCGTACAACGGCCGAAACGTGATAAATATGGCGACAAAGATGAGGACAATAGTCCGCATAATGTAAATACTGTATGATTTGTTATGATTACCAAACTATTTAGCCTGTTCAAAATGGTCTCCTTCATGTTCAATACAATGCTGAACCCTATCAGCAACACTTCTACAAACCATTTGACACATTTCTACATTAATTTCATAAAACTTATCAGAAATTGTATGTTCTAAATTCAGGAATTGTTTTTTGTTTGAGTCTGAAAATAATTTTCAGCCCTCACCCCACAAGAAAAAGTCACGTGGCGTTAGGTCTGGTGATCATGATGAGGACTCTGTATATTCTGATGCTTTGCTTAAAATGTTCCACTTTGAGCTGCTGACCTGCATAAGGCAAAACCCTAGTCGATATAATAAAAAGCCAATTTGCCATGTGGTTGATAAAGTCATATCTTTCACGTCAGTGCCAGAGATCAGTGTTTGAAGTCTAAACCAAGATTTCAAAATTTGAATTTGCAAGTTTGCTAATAGGTTTTTCCCAATGATCAGATGGCTCTTTATCACTGCCAATTGACCCTGTGTTGTATGATGCTAAACTGAGTGAACATGGAGATATTTTTATTGACTGAAGCATTAATATCATCCAATACAGATTGAAATGAAGAATGACCTTCTTTGTCTTCATTTATGGAAAGCATTTTTGCAAAAACATTATATTTTTATGCATGAAGAAAGAAAAAAAAAAGGTTGCCATTTACATAGAACCAGAGAGAGAGAGAGAGGGAGAGGAGGATGAGGGGGGAGGGGGAGAAAAGAAGCAAATCCTAACATATGGATCAACAAATGACTGGTTCTGACATGTAATTAAATTTGTGAAGCGGGGGAAATATATATATCAGAGAGAGAGAGAGACGAAGAGGGAGGTGAAGATGAGGAGTCTATGGAATTGATTATAAGAAGAGATCAACACTTGTCAGCATTGTCAAGAGATTTTCATTTTCTGATGGATTCCGTTCTTCTACTCTTGGAGAGAGAAACAGGAGAGGGGGACAGAGAGAAAGGACAAGTGGAGAGAGAGAGTGAGAGAGACAACAAATGAAGGGAGAGGGAAAGAGAGTACGAGTGAAGGGAGAGGGAAAGAGCGAGAACGTGTGAAGGGAGAGGGAAAGAGCGAGAACGTGTGAAGGGAGAGGGAAAGAGCGAGAACGTGTGAAGGGAGAGGGAAAGAGAGGAAAACAACAAGTGAAGAGAGAGGAAAACAACAAGTGAAGAGAGAGGAAAACAACAAGTGAAGAGAGAGGAAAACAACAAGTGAAGAGAGAGGAAAACAACAAGTGAAGAGAGAGGAAAACAACAAGTGAAGAGAGAGGAAAACAACAAGTGAAGAGAGAGGAAAACAACAAGTGAAGAGAGAGGAAAACAACAAGTGAAGAGAGAGGAAAACAACAAGTGAAGAGAGAGGAAAACAACAAGTGAAGAGAGAGGAAAACAACAAGTGAAGAGAGAGGAAAACAACAAGTGAAGAGAGAGGAAAACAACAAGTGAAAAGAGAGGAAAACAACAAGTGAAGAGAGAAACAATTAGTGAAGAAGGACAGAACAGATAAAGAAAAGAGAAAATAAAGAGTGAGTGAGGGAGGAAGAGAGAAAGTGTATGAACAAGAGAGACTGAAACAGAATGACGCAGAGAAAGACTGAGTGAGAGAGTGGCCAAGTGAGATAGACTGAAAGAGAATGGCTGAGAGAGAGAGAGAGCTAAAAACATTATTAAAATTGACAAAATTATGTAATAATGAAACAAAGCAGAACCTTGCTATTTAAAAAAAAAAAAAATTATGATCACTCACTTTGTTGTTATATTCTAACCTGTTTTATTCCATCTTATTATTGTTGCTTTTTATCCCAATACTCTGGCTCTATACACTCTTCATTATTACTATTATTTTATTACTAGTTTTATTCCATCTTATTATTGTTGCTTTTTATCCCAACATTCTGGCTCTATACACTCTTCATTATTAATATTATTTTATTACTAGTTTTATTCCAACTTATCCCAACACTCTGGCTCTATACACTCTCCATTATTACTATTATTTTATTACTAGTTTTATCGATATTATTGTTGCTTTTTATCCCAACATTCTGGCTCTATACACTCTTCATTATTACTATTATTTTATTACTAGTTTTATTCCATCTTATTATTGTTGCTTTTTATCCCAACATTCTGGCTCTATACACTCTCCATTATTACTATTATTTTATTACTAGTTTTATTCCATCTTATTATTGTTGCTTTTTATCCCAACACTCTGGCTCTATACACTCTCCATTATTAATATTATTTTATTACTAGTTTTATTCCATCTTATTATTGTTGCTTTTTATCCCAACATTCTGGCTCTATACACTCTCCATTATTAATATTATTTAATTACTAGTTTTATTCCATCTTATTATTGCTGCTTTTTATCCCAATATTCTGGCTCTATACACTCTCCATTATTACTATTATTTTATTACTAGTTTTATTCCATCTTATTATTGTTGCTTTTTATCCCAACATTCTGGCTCTATACACTCTCCATTATTACTATTATTTTATTACTAGTTTTATTCCATCTTATTATTGTTGCTTTTTATCCCAACACTCTGGCTCTATACACTCTCCATTATTAATATTATTTTATTACTAGTTTTATTCCATCTTATTATTGTTGCTTTTTATCCCAACATTCTGGCTCTATACACTCTCCATTATTAATATTATTTAATTACTAGTTTTATTCCATCTTATTATTGCTGCTTTTTATCCCAATATTCTGGCTCTATACACTCTCCATTATTACTATTATTTTATTACTAGTTTTATTCCATCTTATTATTGTTGCTTTTTATCCCAACATTCTGGCTCTATACACTCTTCATTATTAATATTATTTTATTACTAGTTTTATTCCAACTTATCCCAACACTCTGGCTCTATATACTCTTCATTATTACTATTATTTTATTACTAGTTTTATGCCATCTTATTATTGTTGCTTTTTATCCCAACATTCTGGCTGTATACAATCTTTATTATTACTATTATTTTATTAAAAGTTTTATTCCATCTTATTATTGTTGCTTTTTATCCCAACACTCTGGCTCTATACACTCTCCATTATTACTATTATTTTATTACTAGTTTTATCGATATTATTGTTGCTTTTTATCCCAACACTCTGACTCTATACACTCTTCATTATTACTATTATTTTATTACTAGTTTTATTCCAACTTATCCCAACACTCTGGCTCTATATACTCTCCATTATTACTATTTTATTACTAGTTTTATTCCATCTTATTATTGTTGCTTTTTATCCCAACACTCTGGCTCTATACACTCTTCATTATTACTATTATTTTATTACTAGTTTTATGCCATCTTATTATTGTTGCTTTTTATCCCAACATTCTGGCTGTATACAATCTTTTTTATTACTATTATTTTATTAAAAGTTTTATTCCATCTTATTATTGTTGCTTTTTATCCTAACACTCTGGCTCTATACACTCTTCATTATTACTATTTTATTACTAGTTTTATTCCATCTTATTATTGTTGCTTTTTATCCTAACATTTTGGGCCAACACACTTATTAATTTAAACTAAAATATTAGTAATAACAAAGAATACATCAACTTAATGTTGTGAAAACAAGCAAAATAAGAGAGAGCAAAACTATAATAATAATAATGAAAGTTATTGCAAATAGAAAGAAACAAGCATCTGCATGAGTAATATTTTATAAACAGGATGTCCTCGAAATATGCAGCCACTGTAACTGTGTGATAATTCTCTCTGACTGGTACACCCCAAAAGATGTTTATAACTTCACTAGGCATTTGTTTTTCCTGAACTCATAAAGAAAGTCATTTTCTCAAGCATCTCTAACCCTTTCTAAAAAAGGGTTTAACTTAAAAGTTAAAGAAAAACAGCTGCTATCAATATAACAACACAATCATGTCTACACACACACACACACACACTTTTTGTTAAAAATGACTGACATGGTACTTACTGCGCTTAAGTTTTTTTATTTAATTTTTCTCATGTTATAATTTTTTTCTTTTCGGGACATAAATTATGCAGAAATTATCTGAATGTTCTTTTAGTAAATATCAAGGATGATTTTATTTTTACTTTTAACTGAAATGTATGGAAATTCTTTTTTTATGTATGTATCTAGATTTATAGGAATGTTTTATTGTTCAAACATGGTCAGCACATTAAGGCCGTGTTCAGAGTCGATGTTATTGATTGTTCACTATTTCATTTTTATTAATAATGCTTCTATTATTTTTAGCTTTTTTTTTTTTTCACACGTGGATGAGAGCTATTATATTTGTATTATCAACGGTCTTCATGTGCGTTTAAATGAAACCTAACTGAAATATGGTCAGAGAGATGTAACGTGTGTCTTCTTGTTAGGCATGTTGTAGTATATCCAATATAATTATTTATGAATTTGGATTGACCAGCTACGCAGTCCCTTAAGGGACACGTGGATTCATAAATAATATTGGTCTTTTGTAATTTGGATCTTGCAGGTGAGTTATAATTATTAACGATGCTGTTTGCAGTTTTAAATTAATTATAGATAATTTAATTTTCTTGTTTTTGTTGACTGGAGTTGTATATTTCTTTATAATACTTCTTCAAGGGACAAAATACTCACTTAATATAGAATTGAGTATTTTGTATCTTGAACTGCCTGAAGAGTGTGTGATGCAACCATGGATCAAACTGAGAGCCCACATGAAAGTTGCAGAAAGGCAGCAATACTTGAGTATCATATATATATATCATATATATATATATATATATATATATATATATATATAATGTATGTCTGTCTGCAAGTATGTATGTATTCTCAAACATGTTTGATTAAATAATATAGACAAGTTCTGTCTATCAATTATTTTAAAAAAAGTTTTCAAATTTTTTAATTAAAAATTTAATATGATAGAAAACATTTATCATTCTAACAGTGCTTCCCAAATGGTGTGGTGAAATGATTGAAAGACAATCAAAGATTTAGAAACAGATTCAAAAAAAATTAATATGCAAAATAAAAAAAAATTTTAAATTTAAAATATTATTATAGATTACTTGTAACTGAATGCATGAGTCTCGGTATAAATAATTATTGACCTATTTTATCATTGTGATATTTTTGCATTATATCAAGTATTAAGACTATAGTAACTAGGGTGTGCAAACTAGAGGAGAAAGTTATCAATGATAACGCTCCGACTTTGAATATGCAGTTATCTCCCTTTAACCCTATCTCTCTCTCTCTCTTTTTTTCAATTTTTAAATGTACTTTTTATCACATAAAATTTGGTGAGGTGCAAGCAAATTTTTGTTCTGAAAATGCAACCAAAGATAAAAAGTTTGGGAACCAATGATTTAACATGTTTCACTTTGATTTAAGCTTAGAATGTTGTCTTTTTTTTAGTTTCCATATCGGTATTTGATCCAAATTCATCTTCTCTGAACATGGAAACTACTTAAAGTGAAACATGTTAGATTGACAAAGGTTTCCAATCTATATTTGATCCCAACTCATTATAAATTTTGAAGAGAAAAATTCCCACATTCCCAAAACAAAATTTTGTAAATTGGACACTGAATTATATTTGGTAAAATAATAAACAAGTAGGAATCTTTATACAAAATGATTTTTCAAAAATAACTTCCATCTCCTCTTTTTTTTTCTCCCATTCCCGACTCCACCTCAGTTTCTCCTACGCATTCTGAAGTAAAACTTCTACAGCAAAAACATTTTCTCCCTCATTCCTGTCTCCCCCTCAGTTTCTGCCATCCTCTCTCAAATGTACTTTTCCTCCTGTTGCAAATACATTTTCTCTCATTCTTATCTCTCCCCCTCAGCCTCTCTCATCCTCTTCTACTGTTACAAATGAATTTTCTCTCATTTCTGTCACACTCTTTCTCAAATAGACGTTTCTCTCTATCTCAAATCTTTACCTTCATTATTCTTTCTGACTCTCTTCTATCAAGTGGCAAAACATTTTTGTCTAATTTTTATCACCAAGACACTACTTTCATGAAGACATTCATACACTTTCTATCTCTCTCAATATTTCTTTCTTTCTTTCTCTCTCTCTCAATATTTCTTTCTTTCTTTCTCTCTCTCTCAATATTTCTTTCTTTCTCTCTCTCAATATTTCTTTCTTTCTCTCTCTCTCTCAATATTTCTTTCTTTCTCTCTCTCTCTCAATATTTCTTTCTCTCTCTATCTCTCTCAATATTTCTTTCTCTCTCTATCTCTCTCAATATTTCTTTCTCTCTCTATCTCTCTCAATATTTCTTTCTCTCTCAATCCTTCTTTCTTTCTCAGTATTTCTTTTTTTCTCCTTTTCTTGCCACTTTGTCTCACATACAGTTTCATTCTCTTACACATTTTTTCTGCTCTCTCTCTCTATCCCCCTTTCTGCTAAATACACTCTCTTTTTCCATCTCTTATCACAAATATTGCACCAATCCTCCCTCACAATGGCAATGACTTTTTCTCTCTCTCTCTCTCTCTCTCTGCTAAGTACAGAAGTTTGGAAATGGGCAGTGGCAGTGACATTGAGGCTTGCCTCATTCCAGAAGTGATGAGTAATTCACAAGTCAGGTACCAAAAATAGAGTCTCCAGAGTGGAGATTGGGATACAAGGGTGGCATGATGGTTAGTGGTGGGAGGAGCCAGGGCAAGGGGAGGCAGGGAGGCTTACTACGTCTTATAGCTTGGCTGGCTGGCTGTCCGGCTGAAGGTCTCAAGCATGTAATACCACAACCACAGAAGAATAATTTCTAAATATACAAGCAATTCTTCCAGAGATCCTACCACCAACATGCATAGGAATAACATTATATCAAATGGTCTATTTCAGGTTGGCAGAGAGGGGTAGAGATTTGGAGCCACTAACTTCAATAGAATAGATGAAAAAAAAAAAAAAAAATCTGAAGAGAATTGTTAAAATTTTAACATTTTGTTAAAGGCTTAAGAGAATTTAAATATATGCATGATCAAATTTTGTTGGTAAAAAGTAAGAAATACTAGTGGCTTAAAAACTGGTAAAAAGCAGCAGTTTCTTTTTCTTCAATTCTAAAGAAATACCATTTTCTGCTGTCAAAGACCTAATAGGAATATTATTAATATAACCCAGGCTCCTTTTTTTTTTTTTTTTAAATCACTTTGCTTCAAACAAGGCAACAATGTCACTAAGACACAAGTAACTACTAGTAGTGAAAAATAATGAAAAGATTTTAGAAGGAACTGGAAACCCGACCCTAAACAGAGAACAAGGGATAAACCTTTACTCCTGTTCAAAAGACTGGGGTTGTGTGTGTGAATTTGATGATAGGCAGACTTATCTACTCCTATTGAAGGCAAAAAAATAAATAAATAAATAAATAAATAAATTTTCAGGGTTTAGACGAAGACATTACAATTATAGTGTTGAAATAGACTTTAGAAGGCACTGGAAACCCGATTCTAAACAAGAGATAAACATCTGTTCAGAAGACTGGAAGGAGTGTGAATTGGGCAAAACCTATTTACTCCTATTGTCGTGTGTGTGTGCACACACATACACATTATATATATATATATATATATATATATATATATATATATAGCATATTTAGACAGCAAGTATTCATTCAAACAAATTTTGTTAAAGTCAGCTGACAAGGCCTGTCTAATTTTTCATATTTTTCCCAATTTCTGAATGAGATATTTATTGTTTATCAGGTTTGAAATTATGAATAAACTACCCAAAGTTCAGGATTTCTTCTTTTTTTTTTTTTTTTTTTTTCGTGTTTTCTCCAAGTATTTTTTTTACTATCTCGGTCATTATCAAGAACTGGGTGTTTCCGATATGGTGAATTTTTTGTCATATATAAATATTTTTGGGAAATCTAATAAAAAAAGCTAACCAGATATCACTTCTCAATCGTTAGTGCTCATATATATGACAAAATGGAAAAAGATTTTGTGATGCGTTTTATCAGATGAAATGTGTCATAAAAACTTTTTCTAATTTGTCATACATACTGTTACATACAAAGTGTAACAGCAAAATTGTCCAAATCATGTGAAATTGTCCAGTTGTCTGATTAAGCTCTGAACCATTGGATCTTAGAAATGATTAAAGATATCCTACGTTTTTGTAACACTATTGAACTCTACTTTGAGCAATAAGAATGTATAATTACTCTCCAAGCTTAACAGAAGAATCGTGATGAAACTGATGATAAACGAAAATGACATGTTTATCATTAATTAATCATAGGTAAGGATCAGAAGCTCATGAAGGATTGAAATAAAGTTCAATATATATATATATATATATATATATATATATATATATATATATATATATATATGTGTGTGTGTGTGTGTGTGTTATTCCAGGATTATTTTCCAACTTATTCAAGATGATCTTTGCCCTCTCTAAAATTTTAACTTTCTGTCCTGGAATAACAAGCTGTCTCACATGTTTCATGTATGATTACATTTTCAAGTCTTTTTTCACTGCTCTTTGGACTGTCATTGGTGAAATTCCTCTCTCACGTGCCAAACGTCTTATGAATTAAGCTGCATCTTTTCTAATTGATCTCTTTAGCTCTAAGTTGAAATGATGATCTCTCTTCCTGTTGTAACCTCCTGATCCAGTTTTCCCTTTTTTTAAACTTATTCACCGTTTTCTTGATGGTTCTTGAATGAACTCAGAAGATGGAAGCCAGAGTATGAATGTTGGTACCATTACTGAAGACCTGAATGATTTTTTCCACTCACCATTGCTCAGTTGAGAAGAAAGTGGAGAAATGATTTTAACCTGTTCTCCTTCTAGCTGAATAACTCAAAGGGTTTTTTAGGGATTCTTACAATAAATGGTGTCAAGATGGCTAAAAAAGAACATTATTTACATTATTCGGACTATTGTCCGCATTTTTGTCACCGTATTTATCACAGGCTCCGACCTTCTTCAGGTGGTTGGAATTTCGAACTGAACCCTTTATTTCGCTCACTGGGGTAGACTGTTCTAGTTCCACGTGCCATGTTTGATGGATGTCAGTTATCAGTTACCGCCTGTTAATTTCTCCACTGCCTTAACCGGGTATTGAACTCAAACTCTTTGTGTCCTGTCACTGGATCTAACCAACGCCTTTATCTACTGTGCCATGTGTCCATGTGTCATCTGGGTATGAATTTCTGGGTATTATAAACCTAATGTCTTCAGCAACCATTTTTATCAGTGCTCATATTGCAATTTTTGCTGATATCATTACATGTTTTTACCAGAGCTTGTATTGCAACTTTGTTATCATTGCTTTTCTCTGTCACTCCTTATTACTGGTTCCCATATTGTATTTATTTCTATGCTTGGTCGGCTCAGGAGATTTTTGTAGCCTAGCATATGTGCTGATTCCTTAAGTTTACGAATTTTTCTATGGTGTTCCTTGTCTATGATCTCAACATGATCCCACAGAGGGTGGTGATCTCCCTTCTCTCTCCATATGTGGTCAGCAACGCCTGATTTTTCTACTTCTCCTTGTGTTACACCTTTCTGGTGTTCTTGAAGCCTTACCTTGAGGGGCGGCCTGTCCCTCCTATATATTCCTTTCTGCAGCTGCACGGGATAGCGTACACACAGTCTTTAGTCATGTTCTCCTCTATGGGGGGTCTTACTCGGGAGAGATATCTGCGAAGTGTTGTCAAGCTTTTGAAGGCTGTCCTGATGTTATATGGACCGCAGATCCTTTGTATTTTCTTTGATAACCCCTTCACATAAGGCAGGCAGACTGTTTTCTGAGTGTTGTTGTCCTCCTCTTCTTGTACCCACCTATCCCATTTTTTGGAGGGCTTCTGCCATGTACCCAGAGTAGTTGTTACGTTGTAGGGTACTACTTATACTGACCAATTCTTTATCTAACGTCTCTGGGTCACCACTTATGACTTTTGCTCAGTGTTGTAAGCAACGGACGATCCCTTTCTTTACACTGTGTGGATGGTGGGAGTGAGTTGAAATTGAGGTACTGCCTGGTGAATGTCAGTTTACGGTATACAGATGTCTTAAACCCATGCTCTGTTAGAGATATTAGAACATCAAGGAATGGGAGTGTGTTGTTACTCTCTTTCTCCATTGTGAACTGTATCGAAGGTCTTATTGAGTTTACATGATCCAGTAGAACCTGAACATCTTCCTGGTGTGGCCAGAGTATGAAGGTGTCATCTACGTACCATAACCATATAGTTGGCTTTAGAGATATAGATTCTAATGCCATTTCCTCAAAGTATTCCATGTATATATTCGCCATTGCTGGTGATAATGGTGAGCCCATTGCTAAGCCCTCATCCTAGACAGACTATGAAAAAAGAAACTCAATTAGTTTAGTTATATATATATATATATATATATATATATATATATATATATATATATATATATATATATATAGAATTAACAATTATCGCAATCGAATTAAGTCGACTCCCCCATGAAAAATTATTACCTGTAGAACAACATTTCTGCCTAGAAAAACACAATTTTAAAACCCATGCCAAATTCACGATAATTGAGAGAATAGAAAAATCCAGAGCAGATAACATTAGAAAGATTTTAGAGTTCCATGAAAATAAGTGGATACAACGTCTAAAAACAAAATATCCAGCTGGGCTAAACCATAAATTTAACAATATAGATAGTATTAATATATAACCATACAAATCAAAACCTACCCACATTTCTCACCCACACAAGACAGACATGAGGCCTCACACTTATACACCCATCCACATGAATATACACACTTTCACACATCATTCACTCCCTAATGAGCCAAATGATAACATACACACGTCGTACTCACTCACTCCCTAAGAACCAAATAACACACACACTTAACAGAGACACATCCCTTTTCCAGGAACCAATAAAACTGTCAAAATGACTAAGGGAATTCAGAGCAGCATGAATCCATCCAGCTCTTATCTCAAAAGAGACTGTTTGATCAACACAAGAATTGACCAAAATTCATGTTAAAAAAAATAAAAAAACAAATGAAAACTACAGACAAAAGTTTATTTTCTCCATCAAGACATTCATTTCTGTAGTTCACTGCTACCAGCAAGCAGAAAATTATTTTTCTCCTGATGATGGCCATGTTGGCTGAAACTAGTCAAGAAATCTAAATGAAATGATAATAAAAACGAAGGAATATTAACATACAACCCAGTGTGTCTGAAGATTTTAATTTTTTAATATTTTTTATTGTTCTATATATATATATATATATATATATATATATATATATTTTATATACAGTAGTGAGCATAAAGATCAGAATAATGTTAAGAAAAAGTCTAAATGTGAAATAACATTTTATTTTAAAGCTTCATAGAACATCTTATCAATGAAAAATAAGGTTATAAAGGTAAATTATAATTCCAAAATATAAAGCTCAATAAACTTAATTTGCTAAAATGTTCTTTGAAGCTCTAAAATAAAAAAAGTTATTTCATATTTAGACTTTTTCTTAACATCGTTCTGATCTTTATGCTCACTACTATATATATATATATATATATATCGAAAAAATGCTATATGAATTTTTATATATCAAGAACAATTTTTGGAGAAAGACGCATGACAAAGTGGGAAAAGTTTTTGTGTGTCTTCATTGGACTAAAGTGACGTTTACGTTGATACAACTACATATGCGTGAAGGATAAAGGACATTGAAATTTAAAAAATTTTTTATGTGTAGTTACGTCCTTTTTTTTTTTCTTTAAGATAAGACTATTTTGATATGTGTAGGAAGACTCAATCTGAAGTGAAACAAATTTTAAAAACACCACTATAACATTGTCAACTTGGAAAATGCAGAAAAGCAAGTGCTCATCGTTGAAATAGGCAGATAATTTCAAAAGGCATGGAATAAAAACCAATCATTACACACAAAAATGAATTGTATCTTTAGAAAGAGAAAAAGATTAAATTTCATTTACATATTAATTTTATCAAAATAGTCTTGAGATATTACCAGTTGAAATAGAAGAAAATTTCATTATTTTGACATGTTTTCACAGTGTAAACTCAGACACTTTGAGATACCAGGTATTAATATTTTCCAAGTCAGAGACCCCTAACTGGGTGATTAATAAAACTTATGCTTAATCTTAATGAATGCCACACCCTGAAAAGTAGTTTTCTTCTAAGTGGGAAAAGCAGGTCAAAGATGACCCTAAGTTCTTTGCAATGTATGTTGATAAAGTTAAAAACTGTGTGATGAAGGAAATAGACATTACACTGATATAAATTTTAACAGAACTTCATCTTCACCTCTAAAGTACAAAAGATGGAAGGAAAAGCACTTAGTGAATCTGAGTATTCAGACAATTCTAGCATTTGTGAAGAAGAAGAACCATTTCCAATGACATTCAGTGCTAAATCTAATCGATTGCAGTAGACAATTATTTTAACTTTTACATTGTCCAAGTCATTGATATTGAATCTTTGTCCAGTGCTGGAATAAAATTTTTAGTTCCAATCAAAAGGCAGAAATGATTATATTTGGATAATATTGCCCAAGTAGCATCAACATTTGTCTTTAGGCAGGACTTTCAGGAGATGATAGGATATACAGCGTTCTATGAATTTGGTTATAGCAGAGGCTTACAAACAAGTTCAGACTGCAAATCAATTTTTTTGTCAAGTTAAAAATTGCACAATTTCACAAAATCTTCCAAATTTAGATACATCTGTGGCAAAAGGTTTTCATATTAAAGAGAAAAGAACTGTTTGCTGAATTCGAGAGACCCCTACCTCAGTGATTAATAAAATTTACACTTAATCTTCCTTTCAGTGGATTATGAATGCCACATCCTGAAAAGTAGTCTTCTTCTAAGTGGGAAAAGCAGGTCAAAGATGACTGCAAATTCTTTGCAATGTGTGTTGATAAAGTTAAAAACCGTGATGAAGGAAATAATGATATAATTTTTAATGGAACTTTATCTTCACCTGTAAAGGAACAAAGCACTCGATGAATCTGAGTATTGAAACAATTCTAGCATTTGTGAGGAAGAAGAACCATTTCAAATGACCTTCAGTTATGAGTGTCAAAGCTAATAGATTGCAGTATATTATTACTACAACTTTTGTATTAATCAAGTTATCTCCGTCCAGTGCTGTAATCAAAATTTTAGTTCCCACCAAAGGCAGATATCCTTATATTTGGATAATATTGCCCAAGTGGTATTAGCATTTGTCTTTAGGTGGGACTTTAATATAATACCATTTTCAAAAGATAATGGGATATAGAGTGTTCTATGAATTTGGTTATAGCAGAGGCTTACAAATAAGTTCAGACTGCAGATCACCATTAAAAGAGGAAATACAGGAGGACCATTCCAACTGTCCAGAAAATCAATTCCAATAAATGTATTTTAATTCATTCATTTCTTTTTTTTTTTTTTTTTTTTTTGGTTTGAAGATAAATGACTTTAAATCTTTAAAAGAAACATTTGTTTGAAGGATTGAGCAATGAAACAAATTTTTAAGTTTTTTACTCATTACTCTCTCCATTTTTTTTTGACAAGTTAAAAATTGTATAATTTCACAAAATCTTCCAAATTTAGATACATCTGCGACAAAAGGTTTTCATCTTACAGTGAAAAGAACTGTTTGCTGAATTCCTCATCCTAAAATTAGTCAAGTTTCCTACATATATCTCCAATAGAGACTTTTTATTTTTAGAGCAAATTCAGAATGAGATTCTTTTCACCAGTTTTTTTTTTTGTCCTAGTGTCAAATTGTTCTTCTCGTTTTTACATGGTATAAATATGAGATTTGTATTGATGTACAACTGAAAGAGAATTACCATTATCTCTGTTTTGCTATGAATCCTATCAAGAAGTTGCAAGACATTAACTGTTGAAATGAATCTTCTACGAACAGTCAAATTTGCCCTTCTATGCCATGTCAGATCTATTTCATTTTTGAGAACACAATTTTCCCCAATGTTTAGACTCGTCTGATCTAATAATTATTGATTCCATTAGTATTATATTTCTTTTAATTCAAGACTACATATATGACATTATATTTATAATGATTTTTAACTAGTCTGAAGCCTGAATCTTCTGTTATGAACTGTTAAAATTGGCATCTGGCCCAACAGCACATGACACAGCAAATTTTGTTCTGACCCTAACTCAGTTGCTAATTGAGCTACCAAGATAAATTTGGTATCATTTTTTATGTTTTGTCAAGCTCTCTGTGACTGTATTAATTTTTTTTTTTTAAATAGTTTGGGATAACTAATAGAAGCAAGTGCAGAATTGGGGACTATCAATTAACTGTAATAAAACAGATCAAGTGGCCATTAATAAATCAGTTGAACAGGAGTAGAGGTTTATCCCTTGTTTCTTATTTAGGATTGAGTTTCTGATTCCTTCTAGAGTTTAATTCAATTCTATACTTCTAACATCTCTGCCTAAACTATGAAATTTTATTTACTATTGATTTTTTTTTCTTCAGTAGGAGTAGATAGGTTGGTTTATCATCAGGTTCATACTTGTCTGCGGGCTTTTGAACAGGAGTATCTTATCCCTTGTTTTCTCGTTTAGGATTGGGTTTCCATTTCCTTCTAAAGTCTTTTCATTTTTCTTCACTCTCAGTAGCCCCTTGTGTCTTAGTGACATTATTGCCTTGCTTGGGATAAATTGATTAAAAAAGAAAGAAAGAAAACCATCTATGAAGTTGAAGCTTTTTCTGCTCCCATGTTACGTATGGTCAAATCTTGACCAATTGATGTGAAGCCAGAATGTTAACTCCCGAGCTTGACAAGAATATCCAAGTAACAGAAATATTATTTCTAAGAATTCTGCAGATACCATACATGGATAGGGTGACCAACATGGAAGATTTAAGTCAAGCTGTAGTGAGAAGGGGGCTACTGTCGGTCATCACGGAAAAACAGCTTCGGTTACTGTTAAAACTCATGTAATTTGCACACGTGTAATTTACGCAGGTGATTTTCAGAATAAAATTTGTTAAGAGCTGCACACCCCAAAATTTTCACAATTGCCAATATGGCCAAGAGGAAGAGGTTTTCAATTTAGTTGTATTAGCATAATTTCACTTACAATTAGATTTTATTAAATTTTCATAAAAATAATTTCTGTTTAACATGTAAAAAAGGTATTAAATTATATGACCTGGAATAAGCTCACATGTAGAAGTCAGGGTCATAATTGCCAACATTGTAAATGTTGTCAACTTACATCCTTTTCTTTACAATCCTCAACAATTTTGCCAATCTTGCAACAAAACAAGAAAAACAGACAAGAATAAAACCATACAATCAAGATTATCCAAATCATTATATATTTTTTCCAGTCAAGAATATCCATATCACTGTGTATGTCAATGATGCTCCATTGTGATAAGTAGAAACTCCAAGCAATGTAAAATATGGCCCAGATCGAGATCACCAGCATAAATGTCAGACTTCAAAAAGTAGTTAACCATTTAATGGTTTTAGTAAATTTATACAGAAAAAGTAAGGATTATACCATCCAGCATAAAAAAAAGTAAACTTCATTACATTTAAGGCCTTTTTTTTTTGTGTAAACTTATTCTGACGTTAAATGGGTCAACTTCTGGTATGAATGTTTACACTTTGTATGTCTTTTTTCAATCCAAATAATTAAAAAAAAAAAAAAAAAAAAAAAAAAAAAAAAAGAACCCTGGAAACGATCTAATGATGTCACTTTTGCCCAAAAGTTTATTTTAATTTTTGCGAAAAAATATGTGTAAATTACATGGGTTTTTATGTTGCTCATTCATATCATCCAAAAAGGAGGATTGGGGTGTGTTGTATTGAAAGGTCACATCAAAGGGAAACGAATTTGCAGATGGCAATGTGCATCATATTTGGATTTTTAATACTAAATTTCAACCATTGAAGGCTTGAGAGACATTCAAGGTAGAGGGTTACAGTCAAAATTGTAAAGCAGGATGAGGTGTGCGATATGAATAGAAGAGATGATTATAATAAGGAGAAAAGGTGATGGCTTATGCTTGACTTGCAGAACCAAGATTGAAGTGTTCAGGGAAGCACCTACATAGGCGTCCTTTCTATAAAACAGAGACAGTCTTTGGAAAAAGATGCCCAAGTGAAAATTACAAAGATTATCAACTTTTGACATTTGTTCCTAATAGCAAATAAAAATGTAATGGAGAGATTAGATTCAGACCCTGAAGAATTTATTGGAATAGTACAAATAATGATGTAACAGGATAGTGGCCCTGACAGAGTCATATTAGGGCCTGGAAAGTGGTTAGTGATTTGAGATATTGAGAGACTTAATAATTCTGAACATAAGAGGAGAGATATTAAAAGAAGAAAAATATGGGAGAGTGGTTATTCAGATTGGAATCTGATGGAAAAAAAAATAAATAAAATTGGCAGTTTAAAAATATTAATTAAACCCCTAAAAAACTTTTAGGCCCCTGGAAGGATTTGAACTCAAATTAAACTAAGTAAGAGTCAGCATAATAGATACCTCGAGCCCAACTCCATAACCCCAAGGATGGTGGCATGACATGATGAGTTTGTCAAAAGTCTGTAGGATTTTCAGTAACTTTAAGATTTGTTTGTTTAGTAACCTATCTGGCATATTCATATTGATTTCATTTAAAATTTTGTAACTCAGAAATCCAGGCTAAAACTGAAAAGAACTGGGTTATTTAACAGGAGGTTTGAGAATTAATTAATCAGGTCCATTCTGGTTTGGTTTGTTTTACGGTATATCAACTTCAATGGGTTATTTAATGCCGACAAGATTTTTATTGCGGGTGATAATTTTTTCAAAAATGTATCGCTGCTAATATATTTTTTTTTCAAAAATGTATTGTTGGTAATAATTTTTGCTTCAAAAATTTATTGCTGGTAGTAATCTTTTACAGAAATGTATTGCTGGTATTAAAACCTATTTTTACACTTTCATAGTGTTTTGACTCCAGTTTGGGAGTTAACTGTTTGCCCATAGCTGGGAACCCTAACAAGTGCTACCACCCTGGGTCAGGGTGGACCTGGGAACACCAGCAATTAAGAGATAGTTCCATACCCCTCCTCCTGATCAGAGACCTTGCTGTTGAACGTAGTTTATCATCTTACCCAGGACACTGTCCATTCTGGATATATAAGTGAAATATGCTGAGTGCTCCACACTCTTGGTCGTGTGCCACATCTAAGCTATGCTTAGAAAATCATTGTGGGCAACTCAAGGTGGTGTAATGGTTAGCAAGCTCGTCTTGCTAGAACAATTATGACTGAGTAGCGAGTTCAATCCTCATTGGGTGCCCTCCTACTTTTGGCCTTGTGTCACATTTAAGCTACGCTTGGAAAATCAATACAAGTGAAATATACACATGCAGAAATCAGTTTACTGAGAGACTGTAAGAGTATATGCCTCAAAATAGAGCACACATGGAGGAAACTGGCAGCTACGCCATTGCCCATCATGTATTAAAGAAAATTCATTGTAGAAGTCATTCGTTTCCAAGACATTAACACTTCTGTATTTCTTAACAAACAGAGTTCTCTCTGTACCTCAAGGGTAGAAAAGAGGTGACTGGGACGAAACAGCCCCATAGCTGTCGTATGATTTTTAAATTTCACCTTTAAATAAATTGTTGATAATTTTTGAACAGTGCTGTTTCTTCGGTTTCTGCAAGATTGCCCGATGTTGAAGAGACACTACGATGAAAGTATTGCCCAGAATAACAAAAGCCACTGCCCATCAAAGGGGGGGGGTGATTGTGCTTAACCATAATTTCTGGAACATACACAATGAACAAAATCAAATAGACATTATGAATTCCAGTGAAAGAAACGAACCAACAAAATTGATCGTACAAAACACAAGCTACCTTCACCAAAGTGTAACACCCACTCATGATATTCAAAACCTAGACAGGGGTGTTCAATTTGGTGATCAGTACTGGTTATGTCTGGTCGTTACAACTAGGCGTTGGCTTTTAACACTATTAGGATCTGAATCACAAATAATTTCCTTTCTTTTTATCAATTCTATTTTGCAAAAAAATAATTCCAATTACATTTTATTCAATGATACAGGCGGAGACAAATGTCGCACACCATAGAGGTTAATTAATTAATCAGGTTTTACATGTCTAATTTATTTTGATATATTATTTTGTGGGGTCATTTGAAATCAGTTGAATCTACCATTTGTCCATGCATTGAATACTGTTGCCATATCTGGTCTGGTGCTCCTGCTGTATATTGAGATATTCTTGACAAAATCCAAAGAAAGATCTATTATATAATCAATCCTGACCAAGTATCTTGACTTCAGTCACTTTCTTACAAATGTAGTGTGGCTTCCCTCTGTCTTTTCTACAAATATTTTCATATTACCTGCTCTGAAAAGCTTTTTTGTCCTGGTGCCCAAACTAAATAATTTTAAGTGTGCTACTAGATTGGTATATAGGTCCCACCCTTTCACAGTTGAAATAGCTAAATGCAATCACCATTTCTACTCCAAGTTTCTTTTCTCGTGCTACCCACATGTGTAACTGCATTCTGTTTCCTTGCTTCCCTGATAACTACAATTTTCAAAAATTTAAATGTAATGTCAATCGCCATCTTTTGTCTTCTTGAATTCTGTTTTGTCCTTTCCTCAATTCTCCCTATTATCAGTTTTCTCTTTCACTCTCTGTAACCCCCTGCGTATTAGTGGCATTTCTGCCTTGCTTGGGATGAAATGATATAGAAAGAAAGAAATCCTCTTGTAAAATACTTGGTTTGTCAATAAACTGTGTTCAGTGTTGCTCAGCCTCGAGTTTCCTTATTGAACCTGTTCATTGCAGGATTGAACAGACCAAATGAGTTTCAAAATCTTTCCCTGTGTTATTCTTGCTGTGGCCTTGCGTTGTCATGAAAGAGAACAACCTTTTTCCTTTAATCCACTGTGTACGCTGCCATTGCCACGCAATTAACTAATGTATGTTAGTGTATTCCAAATTTATTCTTAACTGCCACCATATGATACATCATTATAATTGGTTAACAAAAAATGGATATTACTTATGATTAAGCCATATATATAAACCAGGAAAGAGAATTTGAAGTGTCTTAAAAGCTCTTTCACAATTTAAATGTATTTTTAAAAACACTGGAAATACAAAGAAACTAATGTCAAAAGGATGTTTTTTTCCCCATGACACCATTTTTTTTAACTACCGTCACTCTTCAGCAATGTTTGTCATTAAAAAGCAATGATTGAAATTTTAATAAAACCTACACATATGATGAAATGAATTTATACATTTTCTTTGTTCTTGAGAATTGACAAGAAAAATAATATACACTATTTATTTATTAGATTATTTACAAGAATAATTTTATATTTACAAATTCTAAATGCAATCAGAACTATGCAATATTTATGATATACCAATTTATAAAGCAATAAATACAAAAACAATTTTTTATTCATAAATTTATAAACCATTACTAAATAATTAAAATATGTGAGCCAACTATAAGGACATCTTTATTTACCATTTTGTAAAGTTTGAATCAATTGGCAATTTGCCAACCATCCTAATAAACAATGTTAATAAATAAAGAAATAAAGTGTTTGTTATTTTTGTTGGCAATTCTTGTTCTTGAAAACAAGGAAAATGTGTAAATTCACTTTCATCATATGTGTAGATCATTACAATTCTAATCATTATTTTTTAAAACAATAAACATAGCCAGACATGGTGGAGTAATGGAGAGTGGCTCAGAT
The DNA here is from genome assembly GCA_963932145.1 of Acanthosepion lycidas. Taxonomy (NCBI): domain Eukaryota; kingdom Metazoa; phylum Mollusca; class Cephalopoda; order Sepiida; family Sepiidae; genus Acanthosepion; species Acanthosepion lycidas. The sequence continues at coordinate 18,841,369 of OZ010609.1, read as the reverse complement.
TGTGGAATCGTAGAGCCAAGTTCGAATTCCAGTTGAATCCATTACATTCACTTACGTGCTAATACCCTTGGGAAAGGTATGAATCCTCTTCTTTTCCTTCCCAGTTATGGGTAAATAGCAGAACAGACAAAATAGCCTTTGATCGCAACTGGTCTACTGCAGAAAGAAATGGCAACCTCCTGCGGGAAATAAATCTGCCTTGTCAGTCATGTATCGAAAGCATGTACCTCAGCATCTATCACATATGGCACATAACTAACTGATCTATCTATCAGTCTCTTCATATCTATCTGTCTTTTCACATCAATCAATCTATCCAAGCCTGTCCATATCTATCTATCTCAACCTCTACATATGTATATATGTTTCTTTTTATCTATCTCGGCCTGTTTACATCTATCCAAGTTGATCCGTCTATTAGTCCATCTTTCTCTATCTTAGTCCATCTCTCTCTCTTTCTCCCGGTCTCTCTCATCATGCTTAAATACGGTGAAGTAATGGATAAACTGCTCGGATTGAGGAATCGGATTGGTAAAGGTATGAATCCTCTTCTTCTCATGCTATGGTTCCATAGCCTTGGATGGCAATTGTTCTACTGCAGAAAGAAATGGCAACCTACTGCAAGAAAAAAAATCTGCCTCATCAGTCATGTATTGAAAGATACATGATCGCCGTGTATCAGGCACGGCATATAACTGACTGAAACATTGCCAAAGTGTACTTAAAATAAAAGTAGTGTCATAGAAAAAAAAAAAAAAAAAAAAATGTCCTTTTGACACACTGTTTATTGTGGGCATGTTTATTCATGTTTGCCCCAATCATTTATACAGAAAGACTTGTGGAAGAGTCCTTGGTGTGACAAAGACACCCATAAAAATATTTCTGATGTTTAGTCATTTGGTTAGATTTCAGAGAAACCATAATACCAGTTTACTAGTACATTCTGGTATCACTGGCATGTTGTCAGGGTTGAACAGGTTGGAAAGACATTTTCTGTTATTTAAAACTATTGGATTGAGTTGTTAGATTTTATGGCATATCAACTCATTATTTTTTTTTTTCAGGTCAAATCTGTTTTTTTTTGTTTTTTTAAACATACTCGAGTCTATAGGTAAACATTGGTTAGGATCATACTCAACTTGATGGGGGAATAGTGGCAAGACTCATACTCGACTCAGTGAATGAGCGTTCATTGGGTGCATATTCAATTTGCTTGGTGAACTTTGTCTGGCATCATGCTCAGCTCTGTGAGTGAATGTCGGCCGACGTCGCACTCGGCTCTTTGAGCAAATGTTGGCTGCCATCACCTTTACGGACAAATATTGGTCAGGCTCATATGAGTAAGTCTCTATTAGACTTATACAAAAGTCTATAGGTAGAGTTTAAACTTGAGTCTTTGGGCAAACACTCATCCAGTCTATTACCTCACTTGAAAAGGGCCTTATTCTCCTGTAGGTCATACATTTAACACATTGTAAGCTTTACAACAGGGCAAAGGTTAACAGTCTAAACAAGAGAGTTTCTTCTATTTAAATGCATTGTATGGTGTAGATGCAACCAAGTAATCCTTTTAATTACTTTATTACTTTTTAATTAAGTAATTACTTTTTAAGCGATTTATCATCCTTGAGTGTTAAAACACAGAAATCTAACTTAATGATTTTCTTTTCCATACAACAGTTCAAACTAAAAGTTGCTACTGTTAATGAGAAAGATCTTGAAGACCTTAAAAGTTTCTTTTCTTATCCCTCCACAACCAAAACTGAACCAAGTAATGCTTCAATTTAAAAATAACCAGTTTAAATATGTAGGAAAATGTGACAACAAAACCCAAAGGCAAATTTGAATAGCAAAAGATGCCGTCCAAAAAATTTTGTTAGAAACAAAAAGAAAACAGTACTGAACTGTTATGTAATATCAGTTTTCTTGTGAATGCTGGCCAATCTTCTCACAGATGAAGAAACTTGAGTCAACAGAAATGTGCTTCTACAGAAGCATGCTGAGAATAGATGTAGTGAACATGCGAGCAATGATAAAGTTTTAGGAAAAATGGAAACAAAATAACACTTAAAGAAAGAACAGACAGAGAAACTGTCTCATCCTTAGTCCTATGGCATCCTTCTGGAAGTGTCTTCTCATGAAAATTGACTTTCCTAGACACCATAACTTGGGACTCGGGGTTGAACACTGGGGATCTGGAGACAGCAATACATGACTGAACAGTGTGGAAAGGGATTGTCAATGGAGGTCAGATGATGATGATGAGAGAAAGAATCAGAAAGAGATAAGTGAAATTTCTAGGGTACATAATGAGGAAAGAGGGCTTGGAGAATTTGACACTTACAGGACATATAGAAAAGGAGAGGAAAGCAGTAGATAATCTAAAAGGCTTGTGTAGATGATTGGACTGGAGAGATAAAAAGGCAAACTTTACTAGGAACCACAAAGGGTAGGATGTTGTGGAGAGCCATGAAAGAAATTCTTGACATGCAAAATTTTGCAGATCCTTCTTTGTATTTCACAGTTTAAAATGTTTTTGTCCTATAGGGAAATCCAAGATGGCGCTTGAATGAAATATTCAGAGAAAAATATCATTCATCAGTAACATTTTAAACCCCTTATAGAATGTAAAGTTCTCAAAGCAAACCTGTGCCAAACTGTTTTCCTGAATCCTTGATGATTTGGCTGTCTGAAAAGGACAACATCAAGATGAAATAATGAAAACTAAGCATGGAAAACATAATTATGTGCAACAAGTTTTCGATCAATCAGTTAACTTCTAGATGTTTTCAGGCCAGGTTATAGGATCCAGATGGCTATTGTTTGCACATGGAATCATTCATCTTCAATTTGGCTGTGAAAAATGTCACTTGGGGGTTAGCATGAAAAAATTATGGCCAAATTACTGTGAAAAATCATTTTTTTTTATGGAAAAAATTTTTTTCACTTCAAAACAATTTTTTTCAAACTTCAATCCTTTCTCTCTAAGTTGGGGTGAACATCATTGAATAAAAGGAACTGCTATATGACCTGATGATGGGAAGTACAAAAGACATAAGTGTTGTCATCACCTGGGTCATGAGGTGTTAAAAAACAAAACATATCAAGCCATTATTTAAACACGGATTTGAAACGCATATCAAGTCATTTTTACCAATATTTTCTCTTTTTTTTTTTTCACTCTTTTCTCTTATCTTGTAAGTGGTGGGATTTACAAGTTGACAATGACAGCTTGTTCTAACAGTTAGCTGGCTGGCTGGCCTTTGACCCAGACATGTCAAAGTCAATTTGGTTTAATTTTCCTCATTGCTGCTATTTCTTTTTCTTTTAAAAAAAAAAAAAAAAAAACTCCGGGTTCCTGGTGGTCAGGAATTGAGGATAAATCTTTCACCTTTTACTAAAAATTTCCGTGGCTGGGTGTCAATTTTTTAACCCCTGGTGGCTATATAATTGAAAATTACCAACAGACTTTGTCGCATGTTTTCCTTCAAACTTTCAATTTTATGCCTGAAATAGTTTGATTATAATTTAGGCTTTCTGATTTAAAAAAAAAAAAAAAATGGTTAATTTCCATTGGGGAAATTTTTTATTTAGAACTAGAAAAAAATGGAAAATTTTCTCTATTTTAACCCCTGAAAAAATTTTGGATTAATTTACACCAGCCAATTTTACTTTTAAATGAAAGAACATATTGTTTGCTTTCAGAAAATACTTAATTTGATGGGGTTCAGATCATGATAAAACTCATTTTCAATATTTTACCATTATAAAACTATGAAAATCCATTTTTTCAGTGAAAATAAGCTGTGACAAAATGACTTTTGCCATTTTGGTGATGATTTTTACTTGGGATAGAAATTTTTCACCATAGCAAACCTGAATTGACTTTATTAAAGTTTAGAGGGGTTATAGGAACACTCAAAGAGCTGTGATTTATGCTTTGCGAATTTCTGTTCCTTGTTGTCACAGAAGAGTTCACTGATATCTTCCTTCCATTTACCCTAATTTCTTTCTAGAATTGTTCCACCTGCCACTGCATTTTTTTGAGGGTGCAAAAACATGAACACCTACCGTTTTAAAATTGTTATAACTTTCTTTGTATTGTACATATAGATTTTATTTTTTGTATACTAATAAAAGAATAGATGAGTAATATTTTGATGTAATGCATTATGTTTTGCATGCATGTTTTGATGCTGAAAACAAAAAAAATGAAATGTGAAATAAAAAAATACGAAATAAACAACTACATTAAAAAATACATAGATAATTCAACGACATACTTTAACTTTTATTACTCCTTGTGGAGTTCTGGGAGTGCAATAAGAAGCAAAATGGTTAAAAATGGCTATCATTTTGTCAAAAAAGTGACATGTTTCCTTGTGTTTAAATACAAGAAGACACGAGCATTTGTTTTCTCTTTCTTCCACCCGACTCATATTTATGTATCCTGTTAGTGAATAAAGTTATTTCGTCATTTATAAATAGACAAAATCACCTTCAGAAATGCCATCAGATATATCAATGGTCACCAGCAGCTTCCATAAAATTAGTCAGGCATGAATGATAGTAGCTGCTAGTGGTCATCATCGCTTTCCTCCATGTCACTTGTGTGGTTATCATGTGACCACTGTCAATATCCACTCAAGTAAAGCCTTCAAAATCATCATCGGAGTCCTAATAAAAGAAAAACTCCTGAATAAATGCTTTGTTGGATATTGACGTGGCCATTTCTGTTTGCAAAAAAATTAATGTAGGTTTAATCAGTGTTACACCTCAACTAGAGTCTAGAAGAATTCAAAATGGTGTTGGAAAATACAAGTTTAGCCTTGTTCCAAAGCAGTAGCATGTGATTTCCAGCTTAAAATACCAGAAATAACAGTTGACAAGTGTTTATTTATAGCAACCGTCTCAGGCGACAGAAGTCACTGATAGTAATAAGGGACAGAATTCTATGGCAACTATTGTCACCTGCAGTGTGGTAAAGGTTGAAACATCTACTCCTTTTTCTATTAGGAGCATTCCCTTTTTAGATTTTATGCATTCTCCAAGAGACATCACTCATTTCTTCCATCGTCTATATAAATAAATGCTGTAGCCCAACATATCATACCATTTTGGAATCAGGCCGACTTCAGGAGCAAATTAAAAACATTCTGGGCTGGATCTGGATTTGTAATTCTGAAATTTTGGATTCCCAAAGTGAGCAATAATGAGGTCTTAGAGAGGAGAAGGCTTATACTTAACATCAGAAAGATGCAGCTGAAGTTTCTGGGATACATAATGAGGAAAGAGGGCCTGGAGAATCTGATACCCACAAGTCAAATAGAGAGAAAGAGAGACAAGGAAAAGCAGCATGTGACATACCTGACGAGCTTGAGCAGGTGGATGACAGAACATGGTCTTGGGGAGGAAGCAGAGGGAAGGAACTTGTTAAGAGCTACAAGGGATAGGAGGAGGTGGAGAGCCATGATCACCTACGTCCTGAAAGGACATGGCACATAAAAAGAAAGAAAACATTGCTTCTGGTAAATTTTTATGTGATTTTTTGCAGCGAATATTTTGTATAATAACAATTTTTATAACTTGGGAAAAAAATTGGGAATAATTGAAATTAATTGCAAAATTCAGAGAAAGTCACCCATGAATGAAAAATAATTGTACAGAAAGTAAGGACCGATGTACATCAAACTGTCTTTAAATTAAGTGGAAGCAGAAGAATTATCATTGAACTTTTAAAAGGTAAGCTTAAATATTAATGCAATACTTAAATGCAGCGATCAATTTTGAGTTCTTCTGTAGTTTATTGTTGCTTATCGCATACGGCAGCAGTATGCCTGGCAAAATGAAATCTCTGCCAACAGAGGACTAGATTGCAATCTGAAAAGCCAAGGCTGCAGAGAGGAAAAGAAAATCCCCTGCAGATGAAAACCCAGATCAAACAGCAGCCAGGAGAGCTTCCAATGCTGAGAATATGCAAACTCCTGAACAAGCCAAAGGCGCAATTAAGAGCCCTCTACAGGAGCTAGCTTAAATGCCGCCCAATTGAGCCATTCGTCTTTTACCTGCTCCCATTTCTTTCTAATGTTTTTGTTCAATATTCTATATTCTGCGTTGTTCCTTGGATCTGTTTGCTGTTATTTTTTTCATCAGCTCGAAAATTTGGAGTGATTTAATTCATCGATAGTGTTTTCTTTAAAGGTGTTCCAATTTTAATTCCTGGACTCATATTTGCTCTTAATTCTGTCAGCATGCTTCTGTTTGCAAACTGCATTGCGTAAGTGTTTTGCATTGCAGTTTTGGCATTATTTTGAATTTTTTTATTTCCCAAATATTGATCAGAATGACATTTTGGATAAGTTTTTGAGGGTAGAAATGCATTTTTGAATCTTCTATTAAGAGTCTTGAAGCAACAGAAATCTAGTTTCTCAGAAGGATACTGAGAATACCATGGGCTGAACATGTGAACAATGATGAAGTTTAAGACAAAATGGAAATAAAATATTAGAAAGATTATCAGAAAGAGACAGTTGAAATATCTAGGATTCATTAATAAGGAAAGAGGGCTTGGAAAACTTGATACTCACAGGACATTGGATATTGTGCTCAATAAATATCCAACAGTACTGTAACTTATTCAACAGAGGGACATGTACTGAATTACAACCCTGTTTATTTTTGTCAGCCAAATGGACTCTAGTTGGAAACTTTGTGAAGGTGAGTCTCACACTCTTGATTGTTTAAGTGTGAAGGCAAAAGGCACAGAGAAAAACAATGTATAACCTCCCTAGAGAGTGAGTAAATGGATGGCAGAACAAAATTTAGGAGAGATAATAAAAAGACAAAATTTATTAAGAGATACAAAGGACAAGAAATTGTGGAGAGCCATGATCACTAATGTCCTGAAGGGACACAGTATATAAAAGAAGGAGAATGAGCTGGTGGAAATAGATGGTAGAACAAAATTTAGGAGAAATAATAAAGACAAAATTTATTAAGAGATACAAAGGACCCAAAATCGTGGTGAGCCACAATTGCTACATCCTGAAGGGACATGATATGAAGGAGGAGGAGGAGATAGTCGATCTGGTTCTTTGTATCTCCTACTGAGCTTTTTCATGTTCATAAGCATTTTGGGTATGCTCGAAACCAAGTGATGGTCATTACTTTGCCATTTGCTGTGCATCATTTGACCCATTTTTCTCTGTGTTATATGATACTAATCTGTACTTTTTGGCTATTTCACTGCCTCCTTCCTTTCATACTTTTGCATATGGGTTACCAATAATTATTATTTCTTGTGATTTGCATCAGATACAAGTAAATAGCAGGATAAACTGGGTACTATAACCTTGGTTGGCAACTGGTCTAAGAGAAGGACAACACTGAATTCAAACCAGCCTGGAAAGGAATAGGCTCTATCAGGCTGTCTTACCCAAGACACACTACTACTGCTGTGGCTACAGTAGTTGTGTGTGGTGTCCTGACAATCCAAAGAGGTTGCAGGATTTGTGATTGTGATATTATTTTTTCTCATGGGCAACTTAAAAAGAACTTTTAAAAAAAGAACTTTTATTTTTAATTTTTGGCTAGCCATCAAATTTTTTTTCCAACACAACTTTCTTGATTAAAAACACTCTAAACATTATAGATGACACCATAACCAAGTTGGACACAAAATATTTAAGCTCCATTGTTTTTGTTACTTAGTTATAGCCTCAGTTCAAGAATGGAAGAATCAAATTCAACCCCAGTGCCTTTACCCTTATATCTAGATCAGGTAAGTAACATATTTTCATACAGTCCTTTTAATAAATCTAACAAATCATCCAATTAGTCATCATGAGTTTCTCCACCTCTTTCACTTGCCGCTGGTTCATTTCATAAGCTGTCCAAACAAAAAAAAAAAAAAAAAAAAAAATGTCTTCCTCCTGCAACAGAATATTTAAAAAAAAAAAAAAAAAAAAAAAGCACCTCTCTCCTTGTTTCTGGCTTTCCATCCTGCTTGTTTACCCACATTTCGTAATGCCTCCTTCTGTTAGCAAAAAGTATTTTTCATTTTTCAGTTAACAGTTTCATATTTTCTTTCTCTGGGTAAGTAAGAAAGGATTCTTTCTTTCTTCCTTCCTTCCTTTTTTTTTTTTTCCTTTTCTTCTTCTTCACCTACACTAACCACTATTTGTCTTAAAATGCTGGTTCGATCAATAAAAACATCTCCCCAAATTTATAGAAAAATCCTCCAGATGCATGCTGGGATTTTTTTCCTAACCAATAAATATGGACTACTTCTTGGTTTCATCTGTTACACTTTTCTTCTGTCTTGGAGTCAGAACACTATAACCACTTGACTGTATCCCTTTCGTGTGTGTACACCATATTTATTTTGGGAAGCTTTTGCATTATTACTGTTGCTTTGTATAGTTTTGACATTATATATATATATATATTTGACTCTCCTGTCGTATTCAACGTACGAGGGTCAAACAGCACAGTTCCTAGGAAGTGACAGACACCAGCACATTTGATCTGATTATTGTGGTGAAGGTTTTGTGTAGAACCATCCACACTTTTTGAAGGGCCAAATACAGAGACCTGATGCACTATGTGCCACAAGGTCCCCAAACGACTCTCCGCAGGTTTTGAATTCAGAATTGTCCTTAACTTAGACCAGTTGTCATCCAAGGCTATAAAACCCAGTCTGTCCTGCTATTTGCCCATAGCTGGAGGGAGAAGAGGAGGATTCATAACTTTCCCAAAGCTATTAGCTTGTAAGTGAATGTAATATATTTGACAAGAATTTGAACTCGGCTCTCTGATTCCTCAATCTGAGCCACTATCCATTACTCCACTGTGCCTCCATATATATATATATTGTTTGCTTATTATTTTCCCCCCTGTTCTTTTTCTTCCTTTTCTGATTATTTGTGAACTTTGTCAATTTTGTTGACTATTTTGACGATTACACACCGCAGGTTATGGGACAAGAAACAGACATTGTTTCAATGGCAACAAATCCAAAATATGAATTATGAGAAGTAAAATTTTTAGGATACACGATAATCCAAAAATTACATGAAATAATTTTGGGCCCCCATACGATTGTCCAAACGACAAAGACTACTGCAAAATTTCTTGTTGACAGAAATCTGTGGCTTATTATGAGAGAAGTTCCTGACAATAACAGAAAAGCAGTGAAAACTTTGAGAGAGCACCATTTATCAAGAGGAAAACTGAAAATAATTTCCCTGTATAGTGAATTAACCTCCTTACAAAAAACAAGTGATATCATAAAAGTATTATGAATTATACAATGTGCAGCAGAAATACCTCTCACACCCTGTATCATTAGAACTGAAAATGCTGCAACTTTTAGAAAAAGAATTTTTATTGGAATTTCTTAGCTTTCCAAGACATGTATTTTCATTATTTTTTTCTGGCTTGTCTTTCCATTATTATCTCATTGTTACTATTCATCACAATTGGTTAAGGCATTGTCCATGAAAGATTAGCTCCAGGGATATGAGATACAAGTTCCACCTGAAGTTATTTCTTTACTTCATGCATTTTAAAAAAAAATAAACGAAATGAATTGAAACCGTTGTTAATTTTATGGAAAAGTCAATTTAAAAACAAGAGTATATATTTCACTTTCAGTATGTATTTTTTGTACACAGTACGTTTTATGAGCTGATCATGAAGCAGTTTATACCTGAAGCAGTGAAGCTATTTCTTTAGTTCATGCATTTTTAAAAAAATAAACAAAATGAATTGAAATTGAAACCGTTGTTAATTTTTATGGAAAAGTCAATTTAAAAACAAGATAATTCACTTTCAGTATGTATTTTTTTTTTGTACACAGTACGTTTTATGAGCTGATAACGAAGCAGAAAAAATATATACAACTCCACCAAAAAGAAATTTTAAAAGATTTTCTTCCTTGAATACACCGAACATTCATTACATAAACTAAAATTTCAAATGATCTATTTTTTTTACAATATGAGGCCTGGTAAAAACAACAGTTGCTTCTAGTAAGTTAAAGAATTACATAAGAAAAAAAGAAAAAGGGAGATTTTTCTAGTTTCATATTTAAAATAATCTCTGAAATTACTCTACAGTACACCTAAAAATAAATGAAAACATTATTATTATTTTTTGTTATTGAATCAAGTGAACGAGGAGTCGATTTACTTTCTTAATATTAATTATAAAATCCCCCCACCCAGACAGTAACTGCTTGTGGCGGAGGGTGAACATCGTAAATTGTTCCAAACATGCCTGCGGAGAATTTTATTCGACTGTCAAATCTTTTTTGCGTTGTTAAACAATTCAACGGTAAATGTCATAAGTTAGCAATAATATAAATAAATATATATTTGTGTGTGTGAAAACTGAAAAGTAAAACGATGAATGACAACTTCAAGCAATGTGATCACATGGCCGTAAGAGCGTACACACTTCACCCTCCAATGAAGAATACATACTCAAAAGAAAATAAATAATAATCTACTTGAGTTGACTAAGACTGATGTCTATTTTTATTTATTTTTCGTATTTTCTTTATGAAAAATCATGACGTATGTTTTTTTTTTAATTTAATTTCAAAAGAATGCTGTCATTTTTTTTTTTTAAATGTAGGAATTCATTTTTTTGTTGTTGTCAGGTTCCTGTTTTTTTAACGAAAATACAAAAGTTTGGTTTAATTGTTTTTATCATCTTTTAGTATTATTCCTGTATAATACTTCCTTGTTCTTTTAACGAAGCTTTTTATTTGTTAAGAAGAAAATCTTCCTACGCACACAGCACTTAATTTAAAAAAAACGTGATTATATAAAAAAAAAAAAAAAAAAAAAAAAAAAAAGTGAATGATCTGTTGGATTTTTTTGTTTTTTACTTTATAAACATTTTCTATTGTGTAAAGGTTGAAAAAAAATAAATGAATTCAAATTTAAATTCTATCAATTGGACAAAAAAAAAGGAAATTGAACTTTTCAAAACGGGATACAAAAATAATTATTTAAAATCGGTAAAAATTAGAAAATATTTTAATTAGCGAAAAAAAGAAGCAATACCTTAATTGAAAAAAATATCAGATTCATTAATCAAAGATTTAATGAAATTAAAAAAAAATAAAGTTACTAAAAAATAAAAATGCTTCAAAATGACAATATAACTTTTGATTACTTAAAAATAAATACAACAGTACAACACTCACAGGATAATGACAATTAGTAGAACTAGCAGAAAAAAACTGTCGGGAGTTAAATCGATCAAGTGTATGTGGAATTTACAATAATGGTATTTGTCAACATGCGTATAAATGAAGATCCAAACACATTAGAAACAGAATCTAAATGATTTTTAAAAGAATAAAAATGTAGAACCGACGTCTTTACTAGATAAGCAGTTGCGCTACCCTACTCTATAAGACAACGAGTGATAGAGAAATAAAAAAAAGAAGAAAAAATGAGATTTCAAGAGTCCCAATGGTTCCAACAGATTTAGGATGAAATAAAAAGCAAAGGGTATTTTGAGTTTAAGTTATATATTTAAAAAAGTGACCACTAACCTGGTCGCCTGTGCTAATTTGGTCGTAAATAAGAGCCGAAGCTACAGCTCCACTCAGACAAGCGGCCATCTTGATGTCAAATTACATTGCAGTTGATAACTTCCGTTTCCGGTTTCGTTTTTGAATTCACAAAAGCAAAATAAAAGCGTAAATCGAAACTAATTGCTTTTTGTTGTTGTTTTAAAATAAATATCGTCCATGCGTCCTTATAGCTTACATTGGTTTCCAGCCAGGTTTGAAAAAATGATGTAAACTTGCGCGCGAACATATAACGGACACTTACATGGCGAAATCGGAAAGAAACAAACCACTTAATTCGTTTTCCTTTATATTATTAAAAATTAAAAATGCAGGTTCGATCCCTGCTGATTGACATATTTTCTTTAATAAAACTTTCGTTGATCTAGGCCTCTACACGCTAATTTAACTGTTTCTTATCTAAATAAACATGTTAAAAAATGGATTTATTGGGCGAAAAGGAGAAAAGAGAATAAAAGAAAAGAGAATAATTTGTTTGTGAGGAGAAGAGACGTCAAAATCTCTTTTTCTGAGTATTATTTTGAAAAGCGCAAACGAAAAAATACAACATTACTCTGGTATGACATTTGACAGAAATTTACATCTATTAAATAAATGACACAAAAAATAATAATAAAGAATACAAATTTTACAAAACTAGTTTGCACAATATTTTCCTTTGTGCGCCAAACACTTAGACAAGATAACAAAGTCCATTACAGTTCAGTTGAGCTCGTAAAAACAGTTATAGCTATTATCAACAAAATGTTCACTTACTTATTCATTCGACTGGTGAAAAACAAGTTGGGAAGGTTGACGATTCACAAGTCTTTTTAGACAATAGTTCAGTTTTGAAAACTGAGAGATGAGACAAATGTTGTATTTTCGTAAAACATTCAACAAAACTAAGGTTAATATCCCTAATCTTGTGACAAACTTTCGCAAACAACTATAGAAAGATAATCGTAAATCTCTCTAACTTCGTAGAATGTTCTTCTATTTGCTTTCATTTCTTCTTTCCTTTTTTCTTTCTTTTTTTTTTTCTTTCGGCTCTTTCTTTTCGTCATTGTCGCAGTTGACTGTGGCGGCTTTTAGGTTTTTTTTTGTTTTGTTCAGATTCCAGACCCAGTTGACGTCTTCCTTGCGAATGTCGAAACCTTCCGCTTTTTGCGTTTTTCTTCTTTTTCATCTAAGTTTAGCAACCAGAACCAGTTGACGTCTTCCCTGTGAATGTGGAAGCCTTCTGCTTTATCCTTCTTTTTCATCAAAGTTTAGCTTCCAGAACCAGTTGACATCTTCCTTGCGAATGTCGAAACATTCCGCTTTTTGCGTTTTTCTTCTTTTTCATCTACGTTTAGCTCCCGGAACAAGATGACGTTTACCCTGTGAATGTGGAAGCCTTCTGCTTTCTGCTTTTTCATTCTTTTTCATCAAAATTTAGCTTCCAGAACGAGTTGACGTCTTCCCTGTGAATGTGGAAGCCTTGTGCTTTCTGTTTCTTCTTTTTTTTCCTCAAAGTTTAGCTTCCAGAACCAGTTGACGTCTTGCCTTTGAATGTGGAAGCTTTCAGCTTTCTGCTTTTTTATTCTTTTTCATCTACGTTTAGCTCCAGAACCAGTTGACGTCTTCCCTGTGAATGTGGAAGCCTTCTGCTTTCTGCTTTTTCATTCTTTTTCATTAAAATTTAGCTTCCAGAACCAGTTGATGTCTTCCTTGCGAATGTCGAAACCTTCCGCTTTTTGCGTTTTTCTTCTTTTTCATCTACGTTTAGCTACCAGAACCAGTTGACGTCTTTCCTGTGAATGTGGAAGCTTTCTGCTTTTTCTTCTTTTCCATCTAAGTTTAGCTTCCAGAACCAGTTGACGTCTTCCCCGTGAATGTGGAAGCCTTCTGCTTTCGGCTTTTTCCTTCTTTTTCATCAAAGTTTAGCTTCCAGAACCAGTTGACGTCTTCCTTGCGTACGTCGAAACCTTCCGCTTTTTGCGCTATTCTTCTTTTTCATCTAACTTTAGCTCTCAGAACCAGTTGACGTCTTCCCTGTGAATGTGGAAGCCTTCTGCTTTTTCCTTCTTTTTCATCAAAGTTTAGCTTCCAGAACCAGTTGACGTCTTCCCTGTGAATGTGGAAGCCTTCTGCTTTCTGCTTTTTTGTTCTTTTTCAACTATGTTTATCTTCCAGAACCAGTAGACGTCGTCCCTGTGAATGTGGAAGCCTTCTGCTTTTTCCTTCCTTTTCATTAAAGTTTAGCTCCCAGAACCAGTTGACGTCTTTTCTGTGAATGTGGAAGCTTTCTGCTTTTTTCTTCTTTTCCATCTAAGTTTAGCTTCCAGAACCAGTTGACGTCTTCCCTGTGAATGTGGAAGCCTTCTGCTTTCTGCTTTTTCCTTCTTTTTCATCGAAGTTTAGCTTCCAGAACCAGTTGACGTCTTCCTTGTGTATGTCGAAACCTTCCGCTCTTTGCTCTTTTCTTCTTTTTCATCTAACTTTAGCCCTGAGAACCAGTTGACGTCTTCCCTGTGAATGTGGAAGCCTTCTGCTTTTTCCTTCTTTTTCATCAAAGTTTAGCTCCCAGAACCAGTTGACGACTTACCTGTGATTGTGGAAGCTTTCTGCTTTTTTCTTCTTTTTCATCTACGTTTAGATTCCAGAACCAGTTGACGTCTTCCTTGCGAATGTCGAAACCTTCCGATTTTTGCCTTTTTCTTCTTTTTCATCTACGTGGAGCTCCCAGAACCAGTAGACGTCTTCCCCGTGAATGTGGAAGCCTTCTGCTTTCTCCTTTTTCCTTCTTTTTCATTAAAATTTAGCTTCCAGAACCAGTTTATGTCTTTCCTGTGAATGTGGAAGCTTTCTACTTTCTGCTTTTTCCATCTTTTTCATCAAAGTTTAGCTTCCAGAACCAGTTGATATTTTCCTTGCGAATGACGAAACCTTCCGCTTTTTGCGTTTTTCTTCTTTTTCATCTACGTTTATCTTCCAGAACCAGTTGACGTCTTCCCCGTGAATGTGGAAGCCTTCTGCTTTCTGCTTTTTCATTCTTTTTCATTATAGTTTAGCTTCCAGAACCAGTTGATGTCTTCCTTGCGAATGTCGAAACCTTCCGCTTTTTGCGTTTTTCTTCTTTTTCCTGTACGTTTAGCTCCCAGAACCAGTTGACGTCTTCCCTGTGAATGTGGAAGCCTTCTGCTTTCTACTTTTTTCTTCTTTTTCACATACCTTTAGCTTCCAGAACCAATTGACGTCTTCCCTGTCAATGTGGAAGCTTTCTGCTTTTTTCTTCTTTTTCATCAAAGTTTAGCTTCCAGAACCAGTTGACGTCTTCCCTGTGAATGTGGAAGCCTTGTGCTTTCTGCTTTTCTTTCTTTTTCGTCAAAGTTTAGCTTCCAGAACGAGTTGACGTCTTCCTTGCCAATGTCGAAACATTCCGCTTTTTGCGTTTTTCTTCTTTTTCATCTACGTTTAGCTCCCAGAAGCAGTTGACGTCTTTCCTGTCAATGTGGAAGCCTTCTGCTTTTTCCTTCTTTTTCTTCAAACTTTAGCTTTCAGAACCAGTTGACGTCTTCCTTGCAAATGTCGAAACCTTACGCTTTTTGCGTTTTTCTTCTTTTTCATCTAAGTTTAGCTCCCGGAACGAGTTGACGTCTTCCCTGTGAATGTGGAAGCCTTCTGCTTTTTCCTTCTTTTTCTTCAAACTTTAGCTTCCAGAACCAGTTGACGTCTTCCTTGCAAATGTCGAAACCTTACGCTTTTTGCGTTTTTCTTCTTTTTCATCTAAGTTTAGCTCCCGGAACCAGTTGACGTCTTCCCTGTCAATGTGGAAGCCTTCTGCTTTCTGCTTTTTTCTTCTTTTTCATCAAAGTTTAGCTTCCAGAACCAGTTGACGTCTTCCCTGTGAATGTCGAAACCTTCCGCTTTTTGCGTTTTTCTTCTTATTCCTGTACGTTTAGCTCGCAGAACCAGTTGACGTCTTTACTGTGAATGTGGAAGCTTTCTGCTTTCTTCTTTTTCATCTACGTTTAGCTCCCAGAACCAATTGACGTCTTCCCTGTGAATGTGGAAGCCTTCTGCTTTCTACTTTTTTCTTCTTTTTCACATACCTTTAGCTTCCAGAACCAGTTGACGTCTTCCCTGTCAATGTGGAAGCTTTCTGCTTTTTTCTTCTTTTTCATCTACGTTTAGCTTCCAGAACCAGTTGACGTCTTCCCTGTGAATGTGGAAGCCTTCTGCTTTCTGCTTTTCTTTCTTTTCCGTCAAAGTTTAGCTTCCAGAACGAGTTGACGTCTTCCTTGCAAATGTCGAAACATTCCGCTTTTTGCGTTTTTCTTCTTTTTCATCTACGTTTAGCTCCCAGAAGCAGTTGACGTCTTTCCTGTCAATGTGGAAGCCTTCTGCTTTTTCCTTCTTTTTCTTCAAACTTTAGCTTCCAGAACCAGTTGACGTCTTCCTTGTAAATGTCGAAACCTTACGCTTTTTGCGTTTTTCTTCTTTTTCATCTAAGTTTAGCTCCCGGAACCAGTTGACGTCTTCCCTGTGAATGTGGAAGCCTTCTGCTTTCAGCTTTTTCCTTCTTTTTCATCAAAATTTAGCTCCCAGAACCAGTTAGCGTCTTCATTGCGAGTCTCGAAACCTTCCGTTTTTCTTTTTCCTTATTTTTCATCAAAGTTTAGCTTCCACAATCAGTTGACGTCTTCCTTGCGAATGTCGGATCCTTCCGCTTTCTGCTTTTTCCTTCTTTTTCATCAAAGTTTAGCTCCCGGAACCAATTGACGTCTTCCTTGCGAATGTCGGATCCTTCCGCTTTCTGCTTTTTCCTTCTTTTTCATCAATGTTTAGCTTCCAGAACCAGTTGAAGTCTTCCCTGTGAATGTGGAAGCCTTCTGCTTTCTGCTTTTCCTTCTTTTTCATCAAAATTTAACTCCCAGAACAAGTTAACGTCTTCCTTGTGAATCTTGAAACCTTCCGCTTTTTGCTTTTTCCTTATTTTTCATCTAAGTTTAGCTCCCAGATCCAGTTGACGTCTTTCCTGTGAATGTGGAAGCCTTCTGCTTTCTGCTTTTCATCCTTTTTCATCAAAGTTTAGCTTCCAGAACCAGCTGACGTCTTCCCTGCGAATGTCGAAACCTTCCGCTTTTTGCGTTTTTCTTCTGTTTCATCGAAGTTTAACTCCCAGAACCAGTTTAAATCTTTCCTGTGAATGTGGAAATCTTCTGCTTTTTCCTTCCTTTACATCAAAGTTTAGCTTCCAGAACCAGTTGACGTCTTCCTTGCGACTATAGAAACCTGCTTTTTCCTTCTTTTTCATCAAAGTTTAGCTTCCAGAACCAGTTGACGTCTTCCTTGCGAATGTCGAAACCTTCCCCTTTTTGCGTTTTTCTTGTTTCATCTAAGTTTAGCTCCCAGAATCAGTTGACGTCTTTCCTGTGAATGTAGAAGCCTTCTGCTTTCTGCTTTTCTTTCATCAAAATTTAGCTTCCAGAACCAGTTGACGTCTTCCTTGCGAATATCGAAACCTTCTGTTTTCTGCTTTTTTCTTTTTTTATATTTAAGTTTAGATTCAAGAACCAGTCGATATCTTCCTTGAGAATGCTGAAACCCTAGACCTACTAGACTTTTTAAATAGCCGCAAATCGCCTGTTTTATTCATTTTGAAAACAAAAATTTTATGTATATCTCTTTTATTTATCAAACGTCAACCCTCATGTTTCGTGGTTCTTTTTATTATTACGTAATTTTACCTTTTTTATTATATATTTATTTTATATGAACGTCAAATCTCTTTTTCCGTGTATTTTGAATGGCGCAAACGAATAAACTCTTACTATGAAACTTGCAAAGAAAAAATATTTATTACAATGACAAAAATATTTTTCCCAATATACAAATTGTATAAATTACAATGTAAGCTTTGCACATAACTACCCCTTTGCGCCTCAATTTATCAAGTCAGTTTAACATTTCTTTCAAGTAAAAAACATTTGTTATTAGAAAACTACAGTTCATGTAAACAAACGTGTTCCTTAACAACAAAGGGATTTTAACAACTTTCTTTTAGGACAGCATTTCTTATAAATCACTTTCTTTACAACCAAAGAAGTTTACTTCGAAAAATTTTCCTATTCAAAATATAGCAGGTTAAAATTTGAAATTCGAAGCTGGGATGAAAAAAGGTTGATCTACTTTAATGAAACTGCTTTTCTGGATCCTTTTGACAAATATTTACTTTTTTGGAACAGTCGTCCTCAAATTTGAGATAAACTCTCACAAGTCTATGAAAGTCACTCGTAATATGAGAATTTAGAAGATTCTTCTTCTTTAACAGTTTCTTCTTCTTCTTTTATAACCTCGGATCACCACGTGGTCTATTTCATTTCTCAATAGTAGCGGCAACCTTTACATGCTGTGACGGTTAAACCTTTCTGTCTGTTTATAGCCTTTCGCCAGAATGTGGTCTACCTCTTTCCGCCTTTGCAGTAAAAAAGTTTCCTTTTATATAGCAAACACGTGGATCAAAGCCGACTCGTAAACGAATTCATTAGGAGCCTATAATTTTTATCTGCATAGATTAAAATATCGAGAGTCACTATCCACTTAATGGAATCCTCCATATTTGCCAGTCACCCCTGCGGGAAAATGCACTCTTGCCCCAAATCAACTTTAACTAATCATCATTTTCCTTTTTCAAACTCGACTTCCTATTGGTTAAAAGGACACAAAAATATAGCAAGTTGAGACAAATCCTTTTCCCGCTCACCTATCTGGAGCCGGTTTGAAATCCAAAAAGTCAATAATTAGGATCGCTTGACTTGATTCAAGCAGTCAGGAACTGAGTCTTTGAAAGATGTCAACAAATTCCACGCGCGCCAGCACACTGACTCTACAATCACCATTCTCTCTCAGCAACTCAACACAACTCACACAGTCTTGCCGCGCGAATTAACTTACAATTCACTAGAAAAAGTGACATTATCACTACAAAGTAGTAATTGTATATTTAATCAATTTATATCATATCAGTCAAAGGTACATAACTCCTTATGACTTTAAACAATATTTACAAGTGTCACACACATACACACTAATGTTTAAACTCACACAAGTGACATTTCACCTTGCAGAAATCAAACTGTTTTAATTTCATAGACAAACTTAAACTACAAGCTTTCATACACCAAATCTCTGCATGGTCACTCCTTACAATTTTATCTCACTTGCCACGTTTAACAAGAAATCATGAATTCACTTTTTGTATTTCAAATGTATAAATTCATGTTATTTGTTGAAATCTATAACTACGTTGTTTCTCCTTGATTTTTTCCAATTGAATTGCCTTCAAATGTTTGTTTATTTTATTTGTTGTGGATGAATGTTTAACGAACATGCACATTTTTAAGCCTTCACACAATTACACCTCCTGACACGTCCAAATTAGTGCGAATTCCGCAACACAGTCAAACCGCACCTCGTTTCAATTCAAGTTTTGCTAATTTGTAAAAACTTTAAGGCTGGGCTTATTCTATAAAATTTTAGCTACGGAATGTTTAAAACGCCACCTTCCTTTTTTTTTTTTTGCTTTTTTTAAAATTTTTACGCATCAATTTTCATTCATGTTTTTTTTTTTAATAAATTATTTGGTTTCCTTTTAGTGGTTTCTTTTTCAAAGTAGCTGTGTGAGTAACATTTTAATTTTCTTAATTAGTTTTTAATGTAATTCAATATTATTATTTTTTTCATGATTAGAATTGTTACTATATTATTTTTACACAATTACAACATTTTCATAATTTTTTCTCATACAATTTTAATATTATCGTTTTTTTTATTAAAAATAACTTTTATAATATCTACTCAATCATGTGTACTCACTAAAATAAGGTTTGAATTTTTTTTAAATGAATTAATTGCTTAAATTGCATTTATTAGTATAAATTACTATTCAAATGTAATGCCAATCGACGTCTCCAGATGCATTGATTTATCCCCTATCCTTCTCTTTATCTTTTCATCTATCACTCGTATTTGCTCTCGCTCCAACTCTCTGTAACCCCTTGCGTGCTAGTAGCTTCCAGCCTTGCTTGGGGTGAAACGCTTTAAGAAAATACATTATAGGAAAATGAAATAAAATCGCTAAATAATAATAATAAACATACATTTTCCCATGGTGCAAAGGGTAAATGAACCGAAAATATGATTACCCAGCTTGATCGTCAAAAGTCGTAGGTGGCGCTGTTTAAGTCTATAAAAAGGCAAACATGATTTTATCTCATCCTCTTTCTCCCCCTGTGTTCCAAGTTGTAGCACCACGAAGTAATTATGTTCCCGCCGAGAAACGTTAGTATTCACGGTCCACTGATGACTGAACTATCATCCTACTTTCTAACATATGGTGCTTGCGCGTCTCCGCCAAAAACCTGCACCAGTGAAGTAAGTCAAGCTATCTCTTTGGTTGTCCAATCTCAGCGCAAGGTTGACTTGAGCGCGACCATTGTAACGATGCGTATACATACTTTACCCTAACTTCTGGACAAAGAAAAATAAAACGAACATGAGTTGAGGTATTGTAATTATTTACACTATTTATATTGTTCGAACTGCTGTCATAATCTTTGTTGCCCTATTTACGACGTTTCGCCCGTTGTACGCTCCAGCCTTCTTCATTAGAATTTCGACTGGAATTTCGAACTGAACCCTTAGACTGTTTGTAGTGCCATGCTTCTTCCAGAAGTCTCCGTACCAGTTATCTCCCTTTAAGTCAACTTTCCAAGTTTTTTTTTTCTTCTTCTTCACCTTTGCTTTTGTTTAACTCTTTGTGTCAAGTCACTGGATTCAACTATCCACTGGGCCATGTGTCTTTGAGAACATCAGCGTATGAATTTTTGGGACTTATAAACCTAATGTCTTAGTAACCATTTTTTTACTGAGACACTTGAAAGAGGTACGGCTCGTAGAACTAGAACAATGTACCTCGCTGGGTGGAATAAAGGGTTCAGTTCGAAATTCCAATCACCTGAAGAAGTCTGGAGCGTACAACGTCTGAAACTTCGTGATAGGGCAACAAAGATGAAGACAACAGTCCGAACAACGTAAAAAGTGTAAATAATCCCATAATCATATTTAAACATTCCAACGATAAAGTAACTACAAACATTCCCTTGGTTGTTCCAAATCTGAGAAAAGCTGACTTGGTCTCGACTTACGATGTATATACGTACTTACCCTAACTCCTGGGCCAAAAAGGAAAACAGACATACCCAAGAGACATTCAGAATTTTGTTTCACTACAGTCACCATAAAAAAGAGAGAATACACGATCTGTGGTAGAAACCCAAGTGTTGTATGTTTCCTTTATCTTTCATTGTTTACAAATATTATGAAATGGACTGAATCCGACAAGTATTTTATTGTTTATACATTCTTTTTATAGATACAAATATTTAAGTTAAATGCTCTGTTTATAATAAACAGCATTAACAACATTCACCGGCCTGAATGTCCGCGAAATTTTCATAGAAAATATGTGTCCTTCGACAGGAATCAAACCTGTATCCTACACGAAACCGTCATATAGCCTGACGTGCCTTAACCTATCAAGCCACGGAGGATTGTTCGTTTAGCAAGGTCGATTTTACTGCTTTTAAACTTCAATCTTCCATGAATCTCTCACGTATATTCATATCTGCTCATGGAGTATCAAATGTAAACAAATGACGTCACACATTATGAAATGGACAAAGTCCGACAATAATTTTAAGACATTTTTATGTTTATACATTCTTTTTTATAGATACAAATATTTAAGTAAATGTTCTGTTTATAATAAACAGTATTAACAACATTCACCGGCCTGAATGTCCGTGAAATTTTCATAGAAAATATGTGTCCTTCGACAGGAATCGAACCTGTATCCTACACGAAAACCGTTATATAACCTGGCGTGCTATAGCTATAACATTTAGCTACAGAGGAAATTTGTAGTTTAAAGCAGTAATCCGACTTTGTTAACCAGACGTTTCCTCATCAGACTTTATGACGGTTCCTTGGAGGATACAGGTTCGATTCCTGTCGGAGAACACATTTTTTCTATGAAATTTCTCGGACATTCAGGCCAGTAAATGTAGTTTATACTGTTGTAGAGGACCATGTCGGCGATGTTGAGTATAAGTAGATGGGTGTGTATTGTAGAAGTAGACATGTGGGTAAGAAATTTCCTGCTAGCCGGTCCAACTACATGAGAAAAACAAACAAGACCGATAAATATATGTAAACAAATATATGTATTAATAACAAGAAAGGTTACAATTTACATGGACAGTTACATGGGCAGAGTGTGTGTGGTGAATATTATGCGTGTGTGTGGGTTGTGGTGAGTGTTCGTATGTATGTGTATTGTTCTCAGCGTGTTCCAAGCATTTGGGAAACGCTGTATCTGTGAGCGTTCACATCTGCGAGGTGGTATAAGGCTGAAGCCTGAGGAAAAAGGATTTACCTTAAGGTGGCGGCCCATAGGCTTGAGAAAAAAGAGAGAGAGAGAGAGGCGAAGGGTCAGCGAGTATTTATAGCCAAGTGAGAGAGACCCCTGTTGAAGGATTAAGGAACTAATGGAGGAGCTAACGCCGACACTGTTTATTATAAACATAGCATTTACTTAAATATGTTATCTATAAAAATATAGGTGAATATAGTATTTTAGGTGAAGGCGCGTTTTCATATGTAAACAATATATTGCTTGTGCTTTAAGCAATATATTGTTTACATATGAAAACGCGCCTTCACCTAAAATACACACAAAAGCACTCCTTTCACATACCATGATGTACGCACACAAAGAATGGCTGAGCTTAGACAATGACAAAATTTTGTTATGCCAGCTTTCCAAGTGCCGTCATACCTCGACAATTTATGTTGAAAATTTTAGCATTAGAATTCGAAGCACTAACCTCTGAAAGCCAATATAAGCAATCTCTCTATTTCTCTCTCTACATATCATCTCACTCTCTTTCTCTCTATCTCTCTCTCTCTAAAGACTCGCCAGTTGGTTCCAATTTCTCAGAACATGTTGTGGTGTCTTCCCTCTAATAAGGCTATTGTGGACTCTTCCACTTATTAGTAGGAAAGAAAGCCTCGGGGGGGAGGGGAACAGTGTATATCACGGTTCATTACTGTCAAACTCTCTGTCTTTGGCAGAGAGGAACCTGAACGAGGCTTTGCCGAAGGGCAAAGTTTCGTCCGGGGAGGTAGACAGGCCCTGAACCCATTTATACGGGTTCAAAGAACCCACGATAAACTCGGCCTTGTGCCACATACGACCCACGTTGGGAGGGGCGTTAAATATAATGGTGATATAGACTGAACGCTGGTCAACCGACACACTCACACTTCTGTTGTATTTACCGTTCAATGCACTATTTACCTGCAACCTCTTGTTTTGTTATTTCTTAAGCATTTACTTGATCACAACAGAACAAAAACAAATCTAATTCCAGTCTGAATTTCTGGGTTGAGGAGTATCACAAAGTTTGTATTCCATTGAGAACTGTAGTCAAATCTACTAGCAAGGAAGTCCTCGTCATACACCCTAGTGCAAATTAATTGAAACAACAGTTTCCTTTCTTTCTGTTTTAGACCCACTAGAGTGACAGAGTGTAATTGTTTTCTATTTTTTCCTCGGATTAAGTCATTTACAGTATGGGCAGTAATAAGAATCTATTTTCGGGGTGTATGATGAAATTTGTTTAGTCTTGAAAAAATATTGCGTCATCCATGATTGCATCAGATTTTTATCACGCCCAGACACTATTCTATCTATCTATCTAAGTCTATTCACATCTATCTATCTATCTATCTCTCTCTCTCAATCTGTTCATATCTATCTATCTATATCTCTCAATCTGTTTCATATCTATCTATCTATCTATCTATCTATATCTCTCAATCTGTTTCATATCTATCTATCTATATCTCTCAATCTGTTTCATATCTATCTATCTATATCTCTCAATCTGTTTCATATCTATCTATCTATCTCTCTCTCTCAATCTGTTCATATCTATCTATCTATATCTCTCAATCTGTTTCATATCTATCTATCTATCTATCTATCTATATCTCTCAATCTGTTTCATATCTATCTATCTATATCTCTCAATCTGTTTCATATCTATCTATCTATATCTCTCAATCTGTTTCATATCTATCTATCTATCTATCTCTCTCAATCTGTTCATATCTATCTATCTATATCTCTCAATCTGTTCATATCTATCTATCTATCTATATCTCTCAATCTGTTCATATCTATCTATCTATCTATCTATATCTCTCAATCTGTTCATATCTATCTATCTATCTATCTATATCTCACAATCTGTTCATATCTATCTATCTATCTATATCTCTCAATCTGTTCATATCTATCTATATCTCTCAATCTGTTCATATCTATCTATCTATCTATATCTCTCAATCTGTTCATATCTATCTATCTATCTATATCTCTCAATCTGTTCATATCTATCTATCTATCTATCTATCTATATCTCTCAATCTGTTCATATCTATCTATATCTCTCAATCTGTTCATATCTATCTATCTATCTATATCTCTCAATCTGTTCATATCTATCTATATCTCTCAATCTGTTCATATCTATCTATCTATCTATATCTCTCAATCTGTTCATATCTATCTATCTATCTATCTATCTATCTATCTATCTATATCTCTCAATCTGTTCATATCTATCTATCTATCTATCTATCTATCTCATATGCCGCAATTACTAATGAATAACAGTGCAGTGCATTCGGCAGATGGATCTTTTTTTAAACTTCGTAACACTAGTGCGTGCGGAAGTTCTTAGTACAGTTTAGCGTATCTTTAAACTACACCTTTGTGCAAATTAATTGAAACAACCACGTTAGTTTCCTTTCTTTCACCATATGGTCAGTTTTAGACCCACTGGAGTGACAAGGTGTAATTGATTTCTATTTTTTCAACAATTTAGGTCAATTGCAGTGGTGTGCAGTAATATGAATCTATTTTAGGGGTGTATGATGAAATTTGTTTGGCCTTGGAAAATATTGCTTCATCCGTGATTGCATTAGATTTTTATCACGCCCAGACACTATTGTCTCGACTGTCGATTAGTTATCCTACGGTCATTGTCTGCGATGGACGTTACTCCGAGGAAGCGTACGAAAATTGTAGCGCTGAAGGAACACACTGGCAAGCCTTACGAGTGAGAAAATCTAAGTACTATAGACTGGCCCGGAAATTCTCCTGATTTAAATCCAACCGAGAATCTGTGGTCAATCTCCAAGGAACGACTTCGTGGAATGGAAATACGAAGTACTAACATGTGCACTGGGTCATGTTTCATTGGAAAATACGAAAAAAAGTAAATGACAACGGAATTATTCGTTTTGTTTCAATTAATTTACACAAGGGTGTATGTTGGAAACGCGGAAAACTTTGTGGAATTGAATTGAGGAGATTCTGTGGGTTCACTCACATCACAGCAGCAGAAATATCCTTGTGTTCACAGAAAATAAAAACATGCGCAGAGATAACAGTAAAGGTATGTTAAATTGTACATAAATATTATACAATTTATTTATTTTTATATGTACTGGTATGTGTATTTTTGGTTACAAGTGTTTTATGATTACATGGGATAAAAGGGAGAAGTCACTCCGTATTATTAAACGCTATGCCACAGAGAGCAAAGTTGGGACGTGTTAAGTGCCCCAAGGTTGATGGGGAAGAGACTGAATTCAATTTCTTCTAGTGGGATGTCCGAATGTCCGGCAGGAACAGTTTCTGTTGCATGCTGGGAGAGTTTTATTTAATTTTCTATTATTTTTATTTAAAAGACGTTTTCATGTTATTTGTTTTATTTTATTTTTAATTTTTATTATTATTATTTTATATTTTATTTTTATTTATTTATAATAATAATGTCTTTACAATTCATTCATAGCAATCGGATAGAAGACCTGGATGTGATGAGCCTGTTCACCAAAGTTCCCATAGATGAGGCCCTGACAGTGGTTGCGAACCGATTGTAACCAGACCCCTCACTTGGAAAACGTACTAACATTCAAATATATTATCTACTGGAACGGTTGACATTCTGTGTGCAGACAACATTTTTCTAAATAGAGTCTGACATATTCCAACAAGGGGAAGGTTTGTTTATGGGTTCACCAATGCCACCAGTGATGGCGAATACTTACATGGAATAATTTGAGGAATTGGCTTCAGGAACGGCACCAATGAAGACAATAGTATGGCTGAGATACGTAGATTATATCTTCATACTCTGGCCCTACCAAGAACCTGTACAAATACTAATGGACCATTTGAACTCAATAAGATCTTCGATCCAGTTCATAATAGAAGAAGAAAATAATGACCAGCTAGCATTCTTGGATGTACTAATAACTCGCACAATATGTTCGTATATCATTTTTTTTAAGCATTTCACCCCAAGCAAGGCGGGAAGCCACTAGAACGCAAGGGGTTACAGAAAATATAGAGCGAGATCAGATAGGAGTGATAGAAAAGAGTATGAGGAGAAGGGTAATGGATAGATCAAGGCAACTGGAGATGTCGATTGACATTACATTTGAATAGCTGGAGATTATAGCTCTCAGGGAAAATGGAATAGGGAAGGGAATTCCACAGGCGAGAGGTGCGAGACATGAAGCTATTGGAGTAGAAGAGACGGCTACATTTAGGAGTTTCGACAGTGAAGGTGTGAGAGCGGGATGCCAGCCTCGTAGGGCGCTTGAACTCGTGAAGTCTGGGAACCAGCGAATGCAGCTCCTCGGAGCAATTACCATGAAAGTATTTATAGAACAGACAGAGAGAGGCGACGGCGCGTCTGTGAGAAAGTGACTGTAGACGAGATGCCAGAGCAGGGCCAATTATATTGCGTATTCGCATCTGGAGCCTATCAAGAACCCCGAGGCAAACAGAAGGGGCACCAGACCATATATGGCAGCAATACTCCATGCAAGGGCGAATTGTTGATTTGTAGATCTGGAGGATCGATTCCCGGGAGAAAAATCTCCTGGCGCAGCACAGGGCCATCATCATAAGTTAGCCTACACTGGATAATTCCTCATGTTCAATTTCCACTATCCATAAAGTGTGATCGTCCTATGTCTACAATACACTGCAAAAGAAAAGTGGTGACCCAGACACATACCAACAGGAAAAGATGATGATCAAGCGTACCATTCAGAATAACAACTACTTTCAGCAAGACCCTATTTTTCCTTTTTTGTGAAGGGTTAATTTTTGTCTAAATATCTTCCATAAAAAGTTATTATTTACATTCTGACTAATATCCTCATCTTTTTTGTTATTATCACAATGTTTCAGCTCTTGTGCTCTACGGCTTTCTTCAGGAGTTGGAACAAGAACAAATGTACATGCAATCATACACACAATCCATCCCTAAAAATACTGGAAAAATATTACCTGCCTTCTCGTGCCATCATCTATCATTACAAGAGCCAGTTCAGGCTGAAAATGGAGTACTGTTGCCAGATATAGGCAGGAGCTGCCAAGTCCTCACTATCCAATTTTGATAGAATCCAAAAGTGTTTCCGCATCCTTGTGGGGGACAAATTATTTTCGACCCTACAACCTATTACCAGAGACGAAAAAACCATGACAAAGTGAAAAATGTTTTCGTGAGACGCGTTTCGTCATTAAGGACGTCATTGGACTAAATTGATTTTTGCCTTGATGTGACCAAACATGCACACAAAGGAGAGGGACATTAAGAATTTTAACTTAATTTTTTTTTCTCAATATATGTGATTGCTTGTATAGTCGAGTTGATTTCATGTGCAACTGAACAGATATGGGCTTTCGATAAAAATATATTAGTAAGGAAGCGTGCTTTCCATAAAAGGAAAAAAATAGAGACTTGCTAAAATGTGACAATCTCTGTAGCCAAGTGGTAAAGCACGTTGGACCAAACGATAGTATCTTCTAGAAAGAGATCACTTTATTGAGTTTTTCGAATACGTAAGCCGATAGACGTAATACACACTGTTTAAGTTTTTTTTTTCTTTTTTCATATGTAATGTACCCTAATAATTGCAGGAGTACGACTAAGTTTTGATGAAAGAAATTTTGTCATAAAGTGTTACTGGAAGCATGAAAGAAGTGCAAAGACAATTTCGAAGACAGTTTCACAGAGATGTACCAAAGCGACGCACCATTGCTCACACCAGAGAACTCTAAAACAGATGGAATTGTTCAGCACCTTCATTAGCAACATTCGGGAAGACGAGGGCCATCTACGAAAACCGCAAAAGAATAATAATTTCTTATAGCCCTCCTCAAATTCGAAAGAAATCTGTACGGCAAATGATGGTTGCCAGTTTGAACATTTATAAGCATGCATTTAATTTAATATTTAACTAAAACCGTTAATCTTCTTTGTAAATCGATAAACATTAATATTTCACAAGTTTAACTGTTAATTTCGCTTGCCAGCCAATAAACACTGCATTTATTTGAAGAGTAAGCAGATTTTTTGGAGACACTCTGTATATAAGTTGTATGTATTTTAACATAGCTTTGAGAACAATGCATGTTTTGTTTATCATTCCTTTCTTTCAGCTATTCTATTCCGTCCGTGTATTAAAGTGTTACCATATCACGGATATAATGATGCTTTTAATGGGGAAATGTCAACTTAAAATATTTTTTTTGCCTAGCAACCCTGCCATAAGGCGATTTATCCTAGCAACTAACTCTAGGATCCGAGTTAGAGGATTTCTAGACGCTTCTTCGTGGCAATTTACCACAGTACTCGAAACTGGCTTTACTATGACCGCGCACCTTAAAAAATAGTGAATTAATTCGACCCTCAAGCAATTAAATCTATTTGGCTCGCTTAAGCACATGATCCAAAAAGGGTCAGTTTTCTGAGTGTTAAACCCTCGTGTATATCACCATTACGTCAGCGAAACCTCAAATCTTTACACGCGTCGGTCGAATCTAGAAAATTTAATCCAGAAAATATTTCTCATAAATTTACTTCGTTTCTGGCCTGACCTATTGTCATTACTTATAACATATTAGTCAAAACAACACCTGGGTTGATTTCGCACGTTTTTTCCCATCGGTGTCTACAACTGATAACCCAATTCCCCACTTCATTGTCCTTTCCTTCATTTTATATCCGATTTTAAATAAACCGATTTTTTTTTCTGACTCTCAAACTATCATTTTGCAATTTACTTTTCGATAAAAAAAAAAAACGTCTACATACGTCTACAGAAGATAACACATTCATGAAATATAATGTCGCTTGGAGTCAACGTAGTCTGAATGAATCCTGTTGTAAGGATATAAGGCTCGGTCCAATCTGACTCTTTGCTTGTAATTCTCAGCGTCAGTACTTATGCTATTTAGATGAGTCCAAGTAATATTCTGGAGATGTGTGTTCATCTCTACAACAATTACCATAAACTAAATATAGAGAAAGCTTCCGCGTACAATAACTGACGACTACAGAAGATAACACATTCATGAAATATAATGTCGCTTGGAGTCAACGTAGTCTGAATGAATCCTGTTGTAAGGATATAAGGCTCGGTCCAATCTGGCTCTATGCTGGTGATTCTCAACGTCAGTACTTATGCTATTTAGATGAGTCCAAGTAATATTCTGGAGATGTGTGTTCATCGTCACAACAATTACCATAAACAAAAGATTAGGAAGGAAACCCCCATCAATTGTGTTGTGAACTTTACCGAATCCTTGCTAGCTTCGAAAACCCGCCATCTCATATTGTCAGGAAACTGAACATAGAATAAGCTGAGCCAGAGGTAGTTTCGCCCAACACCGCAAATCGCTACAAAACCAAAACATTAACCTTAAAACTGGAGTCATATTCTTAAATAGTTTTATCAGATCAAGATTTTCATATGAATGTCATGCATAGCGCCAAACCTGTTGGATTGGCGCTACAGAATTGCAAAGACCAAATAACAGAAACCAGATTAATTCTGTGGACAACAGCAGCAACAACTAAATTGGATATCACATGTAACTCGAAAAGAAAATGACATCAAGATGTTGACATTCTACACTACTTCAAATAAAAGGTTAGGAAGGAAACCTCCCATCAGTACTGGAAAGAGCGATAACATCTACGGGACTTAAAAACCTATTTTCATGAGGAATTGTTTAAGAGAAAGATTTTATAAATTTCAACCGAAAGTAGTTACTGGCTGCTCGGTCGACGAATGTCAAATATTTCCTTGAAGGGAAACAGCTAATTATAATATATCATCAACATATTCTAGTCTTCATAGTTGTAATATATAACTAAACTGTCTTACTAGCTGTCATATGTCAATATGTGTGACGTCATTTGTTTACATTTGGATGCGCTTTGAGCAGATATGAATGTACGTGAGAGATTCACGGAAGATTGTAGTTTAAAAGCACTAAAATCGACCTTGCTAAACGAACGATCCTCGGTGGCTCCATCGGTTAAGGCACGTCAGGCTACATGACGGTTCCGTATAGGATAGAGGTTCGATTCTTGTCGAAGAACGAATATTTTCGATGAAAATTTCTCGGACGTTTATTTTATTATAAACAGAGCATTTACTTAAATATTTGTATCTATAAAAAGAATGCATAAACATAAAAATGTCTTAAGATATATATATATATATATATATAATATAATATATATATATAAATATATATATATATATTCCCAAACTAAGATGACAGTTGGAAAAACATCTTACCAATTTGTCTTGTCCACAGAATTAATCTGGGACGTTAACTATATTGCCGACATGGAAAAAAAAACTCTTAATATAAAGAAAATTTACATTAACCAGAAAGAAGCATACGCAGAAGCGTCTCTCTTTTTTAAATTTGGGTTTTGTAATGTAACTATAACAATAAAAACATTTCGATTTCGTTTTTGCCTTGAAAAAACCGGAAGACGAAACGTGTCAGCAAAAAGTAAGAATTTTTTCAAATTATCATCTTATAGCACATATATATATATATATATATATATATATATATATATATATATATGCTATAAGATGACAATTTGAAAAAATACTTATATATATATATATATACATATATATATATGCTATAAGATGACAATTTGAAAAAATATAAGATTTGGAAAAATACTTACTTTTTGCCGACACGTTTCGTCTTCCGATTTTTTCAAGGCAAAAATGAAATCGAAATGTTTTTATTTTTTGAAATGGGCAACTTTTAATTTTAATTTCAAATTTTATCGTACAATTTAGTACTTATTAGTTAGAATACATTCTATTTTAGTATAAACCCAACTTTAAAGCATTTAATAGATATTATAACCTTGCTTTGTTGTCAAGTTTTTGGAATTCTCGTATACTTGTATTTTGATTGGTCATTTCAGCTCATATAACAGCATTTCCCCTTACGAGGGGTGGTTAATTAATTTGAGCCTTTTATAACTTTTATTCTACTGTAGGAATCCTTCGACTCGGTTTTTCGATGAATGTTAAAATTTGGAGTGTCGGGATTCAATACATTAATAAAATATCGTTACAGGGTCGCTTGCAATTTGGCCGTCTAAAATAATCAAACGCTTTTCATTGAAGGAATAAAATTCAGTAGAAAAGCCGACGTAGTTTCAACAAATAAGCATTGACTTAATATAACGATAGGAATACAAACAGTTGATAATAGATTGGAAAGTAATGTCTTTTGTTTGGGTTGATATAGTTCTGAAATAAAATATAAACTGTCTTTGTGTACGTGTGTGAGAAACAATAAAATGTTGTGATATGTGTGTTTGTATGAAAAAGTCAACATGTGTGTGCGTGATTCATAGTAAAAACGGATACGAGAGATACAAATTGTTTCTTACTGTTGGCGGTGATGCCGTGGTCTGGAGTTTATCAACCCTGTCGTTTTTGACATGAGGTCATGAAGGTCATCGGCGAGAGGTGTGTGTAGCCTGCTGGCAGCCTCGTGTATTTTGTTTCGGGAACGGATTTCGTATGTTTTTATACACTTTTTCCGAACAATATCGGCTCCAGAATTAAATTATTTATTTATTCCTAATTGGCCCTAAGAAGTCAGGTGGTATGTCTTCTACTACGTCCGTACGATATTTGGTCGGTATCTACCTAAAAATGATGATGACTAATACAACAAACATTCTGATTTCTATGATTTTATTGGTGTGTTTTAAGATGTAAGTGTTTTCTTGAGTGTGATTGGTTTATAAATATTGTAGTTTATATTTTAGTGGACACGACACTACAATCTACATTCAACATCATCACCTGATAAGACAGCAGAGGTTTTGAAACAAAATGGCTATTTTTGTAGTGATTTTATAACATATCTATGTTATTAGGTTGGTGCAAAAATAATGACGTAATAATGTCGTTTTTTGACGTTAAAAATAAGTCAAAAAACGACATTGTTACGTTATTATTTTTGCACCAACCTAATATAATTTTAAAATAAATAATTATATATATATATATATATATATATATATTTGTGTGTGTGAGTATGTGTGTGTGCGTAAAGAATTAATGGATTTATTTTTAATTCGACATTTCTATTACTTCAAAGGTATATGTGACACTTCAGTCCAGCTAGCTATTTGCACAGAAGTGCACATATTGTGAAACAGTGAGAATTTCAGGACATAGCAACAGTAATATTTGCTGACGCTTTTCGCCGTTGTCTCTCGTCTCTTAGCCGATCAAAACGACTGATTTCGAAATTTCTCATACCACTCCGGCACAAATATCTCCAGTTGTTTAAGTTTCTATCCGAGAAACACACTCGAAGTTAATTGATAGCTTAGAGCAGAGTTTCCAAAACTTTTTCAGAGGCGTAACCCTTCTGGGTTTAGAAACCCGTGGGGGAACCCCAGATACTAATACTTTTATATGGTCATAATATCAATATTTTTATATATTTTTATAAATGTACTAGCAGCCATATCCAGCTGGTCGATCAGAAAAAGCGTTCAATTAGAATGGAGAAAAAACAGCATCAAGTTTAGATATAACAGAGTCTATCTTCTTCAATTACTTTAAAGTACTTTCATTAAAAAAACATTTTGAATTAATCCAGTTATTGATATAACAGAAGTAGTCTGTATCTATTCAATTGCATTGATAAACATAAGGTATGCTAAAATCAACAAATGTATCAATCCACACTAAAACGAATACATATCTTTTATACATTCTTCTAGTTGTTTTATATGGTTTAGATCGTATGACATGGACTTAAAAATATAAGGTATGCTAAAATCAACAAGAGTATTAATCCACACTAAAAAAGATATATCTTATATACATCATATATATATATATCAGAATCTGGTAAACAAACTGAAAATAACCAATCTTAACCAAATGTAACCAATTAGCCTCTACTCTTCGATATCATCCGTACTAAATTCTTGGAAAGTATTTGAACATTATAGGATACTAGCAGCCATATCCAGTTGGTTGATCAAAAAAGCGTTCAATTAGAATGGAGCAAAAACAGCATCATGTTTAGATGTAACAGAGTCTATCTTCTTCAATTACTTTAAAGTACTTTCATTAAAAAACATTTTGAATTAATGCAATTACTGATATAACAAAAGTAGTCTGTATTTATTCAATCGAAGTTAGCCGAGGACATGAAGGGATAAAACAGGCAACATGGCGACCCACTTCAGACCACAATTAATTTGGAGTTTTTGAAATTCATTTTGTCACTGTGCTATCAGCGATGTAAAAGAGGATGCATTTGTAAAGCAATTGTTAAGTTTGATGAAAATTGGTTGAAAGATCAACGAAAAATAAGAAAGAAACCAGTAAGAATTGCCATTTTTCACTATTTACGCGGGTTTTCACGATATGGATGGACACAATTATCAAGTTAAATGACTGTTAAACAATCAACTAATTGTTGTCTACAATTAAGTAAAGTTTATATTAGATTGCTTGAAAATTGAGGAAGTTTTTAGTTTTAAATTTGTGATGAAATCGATTTCTCGTTTTTCGCTAAACGCAGTGGCGTAGAAGTAAAAATAAGGTATCGTTTAGCTCGTCATGATATTAGTAACCTACATACCGAGTTTGAACGAAATCGAGGAAAAAAGTATTATTTATAGATTTTTGATCGGCTTTATCGATTATTGCTTTTTTAAAAATTATCGATTTTTTATGCTAAGAAACTATCTCTTACATTGTACAATGTATGTGCCAAGTTTGGTCAAAATCGGTTGGATGTATGGCGATCATCATCACACACACATACACCCTAACAAATTCAAATCTTCAACAGCATTCATTCATTGGACAGAAAGCGATGATGCTATCTTATGCGACAATTTTAAAATCTCTATATTTTCATATAGTAGATTTTGTGCACTTTTGGGAGAATCGGCTCCCAGAAGTCTCTCCAAAGCTCATGCACTGATTGGTCAGTATCAACCAATCAGATTCTCTGCATGTGGAGAATGATTCTTCCCGCGCAGCATTCCTGATCCAATGACCACCTATAAAAGCAAAAGAGGAGACGCACTAGTGAGATTTTAGCTACCACAGAAATCCACGACAGTTGAAGCTATGCGCCCATCTTCTCACTCAACTCACAAACTGCATATTCTTTCACACTTACATATATTTCCTCTTGCACGGCAGAACTGTTTAAAAACATTCATAACAGACTAATAACTCTTTTTTTTTCTTTAATAGACTTTATCTCTCGTCTTACTCATTGCATGCTTTTTCTTACACATTCGTTATTGTATGCATTGTTGAATACAATTTTTATATATATTGATACCTTTGCCTTGTCCCTTTCTTCACATCAGTTTGGTTTCCTAATCAAAATTAAATAAATGTGGTGGAAGTCCGCCACAGATGGATCTCGAGTGAAAAGGTATCACACAGACAGACACACAGATATTCTCTGTTTTATAAAGATTACAATAATCATAACGAATTCTTTAGCGATGTCTATATGAGGTCGGTGTTAATTAGCCTTCACTGGTTTGTGAATAGGGTTTGTATTTAATCGATTCGTGTGTCATTGTGTGACTCACTCGAATACAATACGCATGTTCGGTGTCCATATATTATGTCTACCACGTGAACTTCGATAAAAATATAAAAGAGAGAAATGTTAAGAAGTGTATATAATAATTGTTATGCAGGGGTTCCGCGATATATAAAAATTATTTCAAGTGTGGCACAAGTGTGAAAACGTAGAGAAACTCTGCTCTAGATAATGAATTTGTAACGCGATTTTTTTACGTTTAACGACTCAAGAAAAAAAAACAACGTTACTCCCAATATTCATCAACAATAAAATATATATGGATCAATAACATACAAAACAATCATGCAATGGTGTGTCGTAATTAAGGGAGAAAAAGTTAGTTCCCTTCAACTGTAATCTGATTAAGATTGAATGTTCAAAAGAATTTCTCTTGAATAAGAATGTTCAGGATTCTATGTTGAATAGAGTCTGGTGTTAGAATAGAATACAGTTAATTAAGAAGTGTGTTGTTTTGAGTAAGTAAGAGAGAGTTCTGGTTCATGAACTTGGCATAGTCACAGAGAGGAAGAATGTGTAATGTGATACAAAAATCTGTGTCTGTGTGTGCGTTGTGAGTAAAGTCGTGGATTTGTGTAGACAGGCGTAAGTGGTTGGACTCTACTGACAACTTGCGAGAAAGTCGGTAAGTGTTGTTGGCAATGTTCTTTAACGTCTGGCCGCACGGTTAAGACGAGAGCTTTTGAAGATTACATCTTGGCAGCAAAGAAAAAGATGAATGGAGAGGAACATGAGAGAGGCTTATTCGTGTTTTGTTTATATGTGACTGTGTATCACGTGATCGGCTCCGAAGCTTGTGCGCGGGAAAATTATTCCTCGTGTGTCGGCGATTTGATTGGTCGGAATTGACCAATCAGCAAGCTAGTTTTGAGGAGATTAGTCAATGAATGCTTGCCGTATGATCTGTATGTATGTATGCATGTATGTGTGTGTGTGTGTGTAATGGTGATGATGATCGCTACAAATTCACGCTTTAATATCTTTCTGACATATGTTCTTAAACAGCATTGAATGGGGCCAATCCTGCTCAAAAATATCTAAACTGTCAGTTGTATACAACCGCTTCTTAAGCTCAATGGTGAAAAAAGGCTTTGAAGGAGTAAGGCCTGAGGGTCTTGACAAATGTTCTTCTTTTAAAATTGGGGACTGGCACACAGTCTGTTTTATATATATATATATATATATATATATATATATATATATATATATATATATTGTTACGTTAACCCCATATTTGTACCCTCACCTCAGATTTTATAAGGATATTTTCAGTACCTTGTGTATTTGCCACGAAACATATGAATCTTAATAACTTCTTTATTTCTTGAATATGCAGATTGTGAGATATATATTGTTTTTATAACCAGATGAGTCAGGGCCAGTTCTCGGAAAAAAACCTTCCCTTCTACCCCCATTTCCTACATTGTCCCTGATGCGTAGGCCAAACAAACGCTGTTTGACAGATAAGTGCAGATAACATTAACAGGGTCCGTGAATGACGCATACCTTTTTTGGGGGGCCAACACGTGACTCAACATATAGCAGTTTTCGTTTCGCACGTGTTGAGGTAACAACAACCACACATAGTTGCTGGCTGTCGGAAGAGTCGGACGTCACCAAAACCAGTCTTAGCTATTTGCCATTAGAAGAAGCAGTTGTCACCAGAACCAGACTTCGTTGTTTGATGCCAGAAGAATTAGATGCCACTAAAAACCAAAGGACCGACGCGAGAATCTAGATCAACATTGTCAACCAAAGTCGGCTACACTCCCGTGATTTTTCTCTCCTCGCCATCAACCCAGATTGGACGTCGCCAGTCAAAAATTCATATTAGAACATTGTCAATCCCACCCTTTGCTTTCAGAGAGGTGTAGTGGATGGGTTAATTATGTGGTAATATTTGTTGAGAATAGGTTGCGTGTCAATTAACTATTTCCACTAACATCAAAATAAAATACAAAATTCAACTGGATTGTTTTAAAACGTAACAATTAGATTTATTTAGGTTGACGTACAAGCATGCAATGAAAAAGGTAGGACAGAGTCGTGTCCCTTTGATTTGGAAATATTTGTACCAGAGTTCATATTAAGAACAAGACATATTTAATTAGAAACTAATAAAACATTTATATACAATTCAAAACAATATACAAGCAGAATATTTGGTATATGTAATGTTGGGAAATGTGTAAGATGTTTTAGGTTTCAGAATATCTTTCTTGTAATCGTTCGTTAATGTTGATATTAAAGTTGTTAATATTAAGTGTCTTTTAAACAGAAAGTTCTTAAAAAGTAATTTACCTTTTACTGTATTATTTTTAAGGTCGTTCGCACATAAATGTTTATTTAATAGATAGTGAATGCAATTCACTTTAGATAAGAAATATCTGAGAAATAATGTCCACAGAGTTAGTTGAGTTTGAATTGTGAGTGAGTCTGCGTTGATGTACTTTTGCGCGGCAAAATCTGGTTTCGAACTACGTGGAGTAAGTTGGCAATTTCTCTGTGGTGCTGTCACTGACTGCTTTGGTCAGTCGGTTTTTATCTTTAACGTCTGGTCAGCAATGACTAAGACGGGAGTCGGTGAAGGTTACATCTTGGCACTTGGTAACTACTACTCAAAAAGTTCACACGTGTTCGGTTTATATAATGGTCAAGTGGCTCCTAGCATATGAGCGGGAAAACAGATTGGTCGCGTGCAGGCGGTTTGATTGGTCGGAACTGACCAATCAGCAAGCCAGATTGGAGGTGACTGACCAATGAATACTTGTTATATTGTATGAAAGTAGAATTTTACTTACCAGATAGGAAGAGTGCATTTCCTAACACGAGTTAAGGCTGGTTGTGTTGTGGAAGATTCCACAGAGGTGTATGAATATCCTTTTGAACAAACTGTACCCCGATAATAGTCAATCGACGTCGATTCCAACCTTATGTAAGTTTCTGCATGTTTTTCCATATCTTATAATCTGCTGTCTCTGTATTCATATGTATTTCGCCGCATTAATATCTGTTTAATTGGTAACTTCTCTCCCCATCCCTTGTATTATTTAGTTTTCTTTTTCTTACATTCACACTTTGTGTATTCTATAAATAAAATCTTTGTATTATATATTCTCGTGTTGTCTTCTGTTGTTCTGTGTCTGCGTATAGTTAATTTTATCTCTGCGTTTATCGACGTCCGGAATTGGAGAATTCCCCTCCCAAAGTTCTTTTCTTTATTTTTATGTCGAACCTTGGGATCTCTTACTTATTTTTTTTTTATTTTCTCGTTGCGTCCCGGCTATCGTAGTCCCAACGAAACCCCGGGCGTAACAATATATATATATATATATATATATATATATAGATAGATAGATAGATAGATAGATAGATAGATAGATTAGTACGTTCAAAAAGCAATTAAAAATAATACATATTGATATATTTTTTAATAAAAATGTGATTCTTTAAAAAAATTTTCACACTTCCCACAAGTAACACGTCTAATAGAATTACGAGCAATGTTAACATGAAATTTATTTTATTTTATACGTAATCAGAATTTTGGGGAACATTCAAAG
Organism: Acanthosepion lycidas; assembly: GCA_963932145.1. NCBI lineage: Eukaryota > Metazoa > Mollusca > Cephalopoda > Sepiida > Sepiidae > Acanthosepion > Acanthosepion lycidas. The sequence goes on along the minus strand of OZ010609.1, from coordinate 18,803,082 downwards.
AGAACAATGCTTCTGTTTCATATTGTCACATAGTTTTTTAATGTTTGGCTTTATACTTGAGAGTTTGACTCTCAAGTCAGCAGCAGGATTAAGTCTGCTAGATTTATAGCAGTGTAATAGGAAAATCCATTTTCACATAAATAGGTTGTTTTTTTTTTAACCGGAATGTATACACACGGAAGTTACGCCAACGAGAATCAATTAACAGACAAAGATTTTTTTCCAATATGGCGAGAAAATTAACTTTCCGATTTATGTGGTGTCATCGTACACAGATGATATCACAATCAATAACTATTTTTCTATTCAGCAGTTAGTATGATACAATTGTCATATACGATATAGAAAAGTACTACAAGATACATTACAGCATTATAGAACAATCTAAAGCTGTTGGCCACTAATTTTTTAGAAATTATTTACCAAACTTGATAATGTGTTATGTTAAACATTTATTTGAACTTTTGTCATGGAAACCCAGACACTCCTTTGCGGAAATCCTGCGTTCCTCGGAAACCCTGGGTTCCTCGGAACCCACATTAGGACTTTCTGGTTTATTCTTTAGCTTGTCTTTATACCTGAACCACAGTAGTCTAACAGTCCTTTTCCCACTGTCAAACTAGCTATAAATGTGGCGATCTCAATATAGACGCTGCACTAGGTAATGAAGTACAATATACAGGGTACGATGGGTAAATTGTTGCTATTTTATATTTTTCAATTTCGCGCATGCGCATTGTTTGTTTTTATTTTGTCGACTGCACAGTATAATAAGGTCGGTTGGGTACCGTCTGTGAGAAATAATGCACCATGACACAATTCACACCGCCAGAAATTTAGAAACGGCAGGTTGTACTTCTTGGCATTCGCACCGGAAGCTCCAGTACGAACATTTTAAAGTGCAGAGGATACGGAAATAGCTGTATGAGTCTAATGGTGATTACGAAAGTATTTGGAGTGGTCACTAATGATGGCGATGTTATGCCTCCATTCAACTTCTCACAGGGCTTCAGACTCAACACGGAGTCCTACATCAAGTGCTGGCCTGGGTCAAGAGGGTGGCTGTTGGAAGATCCTCTGTCTGGCAACAGAATCTGCACCATCATGCCACACATGGCTGCCAGACAATTTCTGCCCCTTACATCTGGCCACCTAACTCCCAAGACTGCAACCCCCTTGCTTATTATGTGTGGGACGCAGATGAGTGAGAGACCAACAAAACTCCTGGTAACAAAGATGAACTGAAGGCAAGGATTATGATAGCATTCGCCAACTTAAACAAGGAGACCGTTCAGAAGAGGTGCAGGAGATTCCGAAGTCGTCTGGAGGCGGTGTTTAAAGCCAATGGCAATTTTTATTGAATAAATTTACTTTTTAGTATCTCAAGATATTTTTGTGCAATTTTGGTAAATATATCTGTTAAAATGAGATGTCAGTGTTATTTTCATTTTTGCGTAATTTAGAAGACAATTTACCTATCACACCCTATATAATATAAAGAAAAGCAAAGAGATTTAACAGAAAATTTCAGTATACTTTGCTATTTAAGCATTATGTTTTTAAATTTTTATTTAAACAAAATCAATATAAACAAAGCGCAGTGTACGTGTGTCCGTCCGTCCGTTTTTCGATCTCGGCGAATCATAAACAACCTGAAGTAACAGGCAGTAATTACTGTAGTTAAAAACGACTGAAAATTAAATAAATAACTTATAGAATAGTCCATATTTCCTACTCACCCCCGAGATAAAATACACTCTTCCATCAGAATCAGTTTTAACCAACCAACACCTCAAATTGCAAATCTCGTTTTTTATTGGTCGAGACGACACCAAAATGTGTAACAATTGTCGAAAATCTATTTTCGCGCCCAGTTCACTGGAGTCTTTTTTGGATTCCAGAAACAAATAAAAAGGATCATTTCGACCCAATTCACCAGTCAGTCACTTAA
>OZ010609.1:18767708-18790208 GCA_963932145.1 Acanthosepion lycidas | reverse complement strand
AGGAGGATTGATATTCCATGACAGTTCAGCACTCCTTTCTTTGTATTCTCAACATCTTCCTGTAGAACCGCCCATCTTTTGCCTCTAGTCTTCTCTTCATCTGATTGTTCAGCATTCACTGTCATAAAGGAGGATTGATATTCCATATTAGTTCAGCACTCTTTTCTTTTTATTCTCAACATCCTCCTGTAGAACCACGCACATTTTGCCTCTAGTCTTCTCTTCATCTGATTGTTCAGTATTCACTGCTATACAGGAGGACTGATTTTACATAACAGTTCAGTTCTGTTTTTTTTTTTTTTTTTTTTTTTGCTTCTAACAAAATTATCCTGTTTATTAATAAAGGGTGTTTCATTAAGACGGATCACAATCAGCAGTAAATAAATCAGTGTTATTAGTGAACATTTATTTATTTTTGTATTGGCTCATGTTATTTAAGTCATGGCAATTATGTGTGAAAAATAATATCGCCCAAATTTTCGCCCAGGCTTCGACGGCAGACCTCCACTCGATGGTCAAACTTTTTGATGACGTCTCTGCATAGCTGCTCCACGATCTCACCAATATGCCTTATTATCTCATCCCTGAGCTGCTGAATTTTTGTTGGTTTGTTGACATAGATTTTATTTTTGAGATGACCCCAAAGGAAGAAATCTAAAGGTGTCATCGTGATGGCCAACTGACTTCGCTGTTTCGAGAGATGATGTGACCTGGGAACTGAACCCTTTATTTAATCTACGGGAGTAGACTGTTCTATTAGGTTGGTGCAAAAATGATATCGTTTTTTGACGTTAAAAAATACGTCAAAAACGATATTATTTTTGCACCAACCTAATAGTTTCACTGCCAAGTATAAGGCATATCTCATCTAGATCTTATTTCTAGCATTGCTCAGTTTCCAACGAGTCCAAGTTCATACTGCTCGGCCCAGAGATTGAACTCACAATTCCTACGTCGCCAAATTCACGAACCACCGCTTTAGGCTTTAATCCACTAAGTTATTGTCCCGTGATTGGAGTTGTGACAAATTTTATGTTGGGTTTACATCTTAAACAATAAGAGACTTAATCAATACAAAACAAAAAAGCCAAAACATGAAGGAGGGATGTACTCTATCACCTACAAGCATTGCCAGAAAGAATATATTGTAGAAACCTCAAGAAGTTTCAATAAAATATTATATGACCACAAAAGAGTGATTACAAAAAAACAAAACAATACATTAAATGCATTAGTTGTTCACCTTAACGAAACTGACCAAAATTTTAACATAAAAAATGCTCCTCTAATTAAAAGAGAAAATAAGTCACTAAGACGAAAATGTCAATAAAATGCTTTAATCGATCATTCACTTACACACAGTAAATTGGCGTTGTTGGGATAGTTAATGATCAAAGATGATGGAAACAAAATGAAGAAGAATCTAGATTATACTGGCTAGATAGTATGCCAAAAAAAAATCTTTCTAAATTTAAAATTTATATAGATATGTACAGACAGACTGAGATAGGTAGATAGATCTTCTCTTTTTATGCCATGCGTGATATATGACTGACGAGACAATTTTTTTCCTGCAGTAAATTGCCATTTCTTTCTGCGGTAGACCAGTTGCCATCCAAGGCTATAGAACCCGGTCTGTCCTGCTATTTACCCATAGCTTGGGGGAGAAGGGATTCATACTTTTCCCAAGGTTATTAAAACACGTAAGTGAATGTAATGGATTCGATTGGAATTCGAACTTGGCTCCGTCGCTATCCATTACTCCACCGTGACTTAGATAGATAGATAGATAGATAGATAGATAGATAGATAGATTGTCTACCCACTAACTCTATCACAACTACTATCGAAACATAAAATTTTTCACAACCAAATCTAAAACAATAAAAGATTTAATGAATACAAAACAATACAACGGACCAAAACTTGAAGGGGGAATTTACTCTCTATCACCTGCAAGGATTGCCAGAAAGAATATATTGGAGAAACCTCAAGAAGTTTATATTAAAAATAATATGAACACAAAAGGGACATTAAAAAACGACGCATTAAACACATTTAATTGCTCACCATAACGAGACTGACCACATTAATCGCTCGTTCATCTACAATAAAATGGCGTCCAGGTTCTTACAACATTTCACCATTCTTGGCAGATCTTAGTCATTACAATGTACGACAGACGATGAAAACAAAAACAAAAAGAAAGAATGTCTAAATGAAATCGTCTAGATACCCAAAACACACACACATATATATATATATATATATATATATATGTATGTATAATATTCTAAATTAAAAATTTCCGCGCCACTCGTTCGAGTGCGTGTGTAGTCGCATCAGAACGAACCAAATACGATGAAATTGAAGAGACGGAACGCGTCGCACATGAAGTTTTTCCACGACTTTGTCATACTTATTTTCCCCAAATATTGTTCTTGTGGAGGGCTGTAGGTTTGTAATGTTACCTAAGTATGGGTTTATTTGTTTACTTTACAGCTGGTTATCTTTGGATAACGCCCTTAATCCAAATATGCATAAATAAATTTATGGCCTTTTAAATTCATGCAGAGATAATTGATATTAGGTTGGGGCAAAAATAATGTCGTTTTCTCATATATGTTACTAGGTGAGAAAACGATATTGTTTTTGCACCAACCTAATACAAAGATATATTGCATACTGATAAATCTATATCTCTCAAAATAAAATTTAATATTCAAAGAGTTCATTAAGTTCCTATCAAAAATGTCCTTTGTTGAAAGTCTCTAAGTCCTTTAAAAGAGAGAGATGGTGAGAGAGTGTGTATGAGTGAGAGAGAGAGAGAGTGTGTGTGCGTGTGTCCTTGTAAAATGTATATATGCATGTAAGTATTTCTTGATAGCAGTAATTCTTTCAACTCTCTTTGTGGGATTTTTAGGTGTCCGAAGTTTTAAGGTAAGGGACAACGGATAAAATTCTTTCAGCGGCTGGTCCTTTTGCTTGTCCGTCACTATCTGTTAACATTTTTTTTTAGACAAAGGAATTCACCCCCCACCCCCACTTATTGTTTCTTGATTTTGATTGGTTCACAGAAATGACTCTTTTTCTTCACCTCCATATAGGAATGATAACCTTTTGGCCTCTTTTATTTATTTATTTATTTATTTTCTTTCTATTTTTTTTTTTTTTTTTAATTATTTTGTTTTGTTTTTTCTTTATTTTTTCTTATCTTTTTTTTATTCATTTTTTATCATTTTGTTTTTATTTCTTTCTGTCAAACCAAAATGTTTTGCCAACTGTTAGCTTTCTATTTTTTTTTAATATATAGTGAACTTTTGCCAACGCGGCGATAAACAGCAGCAAATGTTTTAGGACTCGGCTGCCTTCTGTCTGGAAACGCAATCTGATACAGCCGTGCAGCCTCGTGGCCAATACCATTCACGCGGCCATATGTAAAAATCATATCTGCCGGCTCGCGATATGAACATCCTGCCATTGTTAAACGGAACACTTCTTAGTTAACTCACTTTAGTAACCCTCAGTTCAATTTTCAAACATTTTCTTGAATTTCATTGGTTGTTAAATAAAAATAAGGTTCGGGAAATTTCCATAACAAAACAGTCAAAATTTGTGTAAAGATAGGCTCAACCGACATAAAAAAAATCTTTCTCAAATTCATCCCTAATTTAAATGCTTCAAGAAATCCTATTGGCTAAAAAATAAAAAATTGCCCACGCATTTCTCAGAAAAATTTGCAACAAGCTACCAAGCCCTGTTGGAGCCGATTTTGTTGTTAAAAATCCTATAAATAGAAACAGCAAACGAATTTTCGTCGCATTTTGAGACTCACACACGCAAAGATACACACGGGAATTATGTGTCAAAATTGCCAACAAAGAAACATAATTTCTTTATGAGAGATTGGAAAAATTTATACAACAAACTTCACTTAATATCTTTCATAGAAAAATCTTTTGTCTAAGTTAAATTCAACCTTTCAATCAAAGGCAGACAACTTTTTAGACATTGAACATTTTTGAAACAGCAAAGAACTTTTTCTCTATACCTTTGCACACATCATTACAAACAAAGAAATTGTAAATTGTGTATATAAAATTTAATCTGTTGTTTCAAACATGTATTTTTTGTGGTGATTGAATATCGTTACCATTTGGCCATTTCTTATAATTTATGTTTGTGGATATTGCGTGTTTTATTTGCAGCACAATTTTAAATATTCACGCATCCTTCTTAGATCCTCTATATCACTACTACACATGTTAAACGATGAATATAGACTAACCACAAATGTTCACGAATGACAAATGTAACCTAGTCCACATGGCAACAGAACATTTTTTGCATAAAAAAATATTCCAGGTCCACAAAGTCCAAATAGAAATTCCATGTGACTGGAAATACATTTTAATTCCAAAAGCAAACGTTGCGAGTAACTGGTCTAAAGTGCGATGGTTCTATAGCGGTTGCTATGTTTTTCACACCCACATACACTCCAAGTCATTTTATTCGCCTACGATTGGCTAATAAATTATTACTACACTTGTATAGGACAATTTGGCCATTGCAGTCTTCCTTTGAATCTTTTGTTTCTGAGCATACTTACCTATTCTGTTTAGTACGTGTGTAGTGATTGGTTAATTTTTAACCAATCACATATTTTTTAATCAATCACATATTTTTAATGTAAGATCAAGTTTTCCCGCGGTTCCGTGGGAGTCTACCAGTAAGATCCAGTAAGATCCCAGCCGTCAACACAAATCCACGATCTTGCTCATCACACTCTAACGCACAAACAGACACAGAATTTCGTAACTACAAACTTACATTTTCTCTCTGTAACTTTCGCCAAGCACAATCAACTAGAACTTTGTTGATTCAAACCACTTTATTCACAACACATTTCAAGGAATTGTATTCTTGGTGTTATTCATTCTTCACATGCAAACTTTGTTCTAACAATTATTTTGGAACATTTATCTCACAAGAGAACTTTCTTCAAACAGTTGATTACAATCAATCTACAGACGAAGGGAAACAACTCCCTTCTCTTTAATCTACATTGTGAATAGGATTGTATCTTCTTATTCAATATATATTTGTTGGTTAACAATTTGGAGTTATTATTTCTTGAATCCTTTAAGTGAAAGAATCATTAATATAGATAGTAGTAGTACCTATATATTTTGGTGTTCTTGCTACATTTAGTGAATCCACCCGACGCTATATTTGGCACATACGCTACAGTTGCTCCTACGAAGGGATCGCAGGTTCGAAGGGTGCACAATACTGTTTAAAATAAACGAAACGTCTCTACTCAAATACGAGTAACTACTAAAATAACGTTTGAAGTAATAAAAATGTCGTATTAAAAATCCACTAATTTTTTAGAAATTGTTATATATATATATATATATATATATATATATATAGAGAGAGAGAGAGAGAGAGACAATATGTGGCAGAAATACTAATACTTTCCACATATACTTCCCACAAATATCTAACTAGGTACCGCATGCGTTCGGCTTGTGCCACATCTAGGCTGCGCTTAGAAAATCATAAAAGTAACATACGCCATCTTTTAGGCGAATCTGACATGATGTAAGGGAGATAACTCAAAATGTTCGGCGATTTATACACGACATAAACGATACAGAAACAGAATGATATATTGTCTTAAAAAATACTTGCTTCTGTTTTTTTAGGCGATGGAGGTTGTTTTGTTTTGTTTATAAAACATAAATAAATTATAAATACATTTTTAAATATAAACACTCAAAACTGATTTTCCTTCATAAGATCTCAAAACGATAAGTAATAGTCATACAGTAATTACTCCCCTTGTTTGTGTATGTGTTTATATACACACACATATATATATATATATATATATATGTTGATTGTCACTTCTTGATATATATATTGACCACTGATATATATATATATATATATATATGTTGATTGTCACTTCTTGATATATATATTAACCACTTATATATATATATAATGTTGATTGTCACTTCTTGATATATATATTAACCACTTATATATATATATATATATAATGTTGATTGTCACTTCTTGATATATATATTAACCACTTATATATATATATATATATAATGTTGATTGTCACTTCTTGATATATATATTAACCACTTATATATATATATATATAATGTTGATTGTCACTTCTTGATATATATATATTAACCACTTATATATATATATATATATAATGTTGATTGTCACTTCTTGATATATATATTAACCACTTATATATATATATATATAATGTTGATTGTCACTTCTTGATATATATATATTAACCACTTATATATATATATATATATATATAATGTTGATTGTCACTTCTTGATATATATATTAACCACTTATATATATATATATATATAATGTTGATTGTCACTTCTTGATATATATATATTAACCACTTATATATATATATATATATAATGTTGATTGTCACTTCTTGATATATATATTAACCACTTATATATATATATAATGTTGATTGTCACTTCTTGATATATATATTAACCACTTATATATATATATATATATAATGTTGATTGTCACTTCTTGATATATATATTAACCACTTATATATATATATATAATGTTGATTGTCACTTCTTGATATATATATTAACCACTTATATATATATATAATGTTGATTGTCACTTCTTGATATATATATTAACCACTTATATATATATATAATGTTGATTGTCACTTCTTGATATATATATTAACCACTTATATATATATATATATAATGTTGATTGTCACTTCTTGATATATATATTAACCACTTTATATATATATATATATATATATATATATATATTGAACAATAAAAAAATATTAAAAAATTAAAATCTTCAGACACACTGGGTTATAGATTAATATTCTTTCGTTTTTTTTATTATTATTTCATTTAGATTCCTTGACTAGTTTTGGCCAAAATGGCCATCATCGGGAGAAGAAATATTTCTGCTTGCTGAATATATATAGTCATCCACAAGGCTCAAATACTATTTCTTAAAATATATTCTTACTCTGTCCTAGACATTGAGTTCTACCTGGATTCTATCCTATTGAAAATTTATATATATATATATATATATATATATAGTCATCCACAAGAAAAGCCTGATTCAATGTGTCACAGCTCATCAGTGTGGCAAGATGTTCGATTGTTTCAAACCGTATATGAAATGTATATAAACATATATATATATATATATATATATATATATATATATATATATATATATATGTCTGATTGAATAAATTACAGTCATTATATCTGCTAATTTTTTAAAAAATCCGTTCATATTCATGAATGACCTTACATGTATTGATGTTAAAAGATGAGAGAAATGTGCTACAGCTGTTTAAATTTCTTTTCTTTTCAAGTTCTTTGGATCTTTTTCCAGGATCATCTTCAGGGGTGCAAGTAATACAAATTTGAATTCATTCAATCAGACATGCCTAAAAGAGAATTTGCTGCCTAAATGCACAAAAATATATATATATATATATATATATATATATATATATATATATATATTGATAGATAGATAGATAAATAGATAGATAGATAAATAGATATAAATATATATCATAGATACTCACATATACAATTTTTGAAGACTTAATTTTGAAGCTAATTTTAAGGGGGTCACATCATACACTAGATATAAAATTAACATATGTACTGCTGGCCCTAGCTACGACGTTGATCAAATTATATATCCATTTACTGTAGTCAAAAAGTACATCTGTATTTGAAATAAACATTGTACAGTACATGAGTATATGTGGTATATAAGGTTATTCCTTGGGGGATCAGTTTATTACTTGGTTACAATAGAAAACTGATCACCCAATTCATGTCCAATAGAATAATAAGTTTACTTATGGCATTAATTATTTTATTGTAATTTATTTGGGGATCAATTTATTACTTGGTTACAATAGAAATCTGATCCCCCACTTTATCTCCAATGGAATCTTAATACTAGTTTACTGATGGCATTAATTATTATATTGTAATTCACTGGGGGATTGGTTTATTACTTGATGACAACAAAAAAACTGATCCCCCACTATATGTCCAATAGAATCTTAATACTAGCTTACTCATGGCATCAATTTTTATATTGTAATTCATTTGGGGATCACTTTATTACTTGGTGACAATAGAAATCTGACCCCCACTTTATGTCCAATAGAATCTTAATAGTTTACTCATGGCATAAATTATTATATTGTAATTCATTTGGGGATCAGTTTATTACTTGTTAACAACAGAAAACTGAAACCCCACTTTGTGTCCAATAGAATCTTAATTCTAGTTTACATATTGCATCAGTGATTACTGTATATAATCGCGTATCATGCAGCTTTTGAAGAACTAATTTTGAAGGTAAATTTTAAACATATCTCCATTTTTGTGTATTGTGTGTGTGTTTTTGCTAGTATCTGTATATACATTCCTTGTTACCATGATAGGATTGCAAACAAGAAATGTTTTGATTAATTTAAACAATTTTTAACAGTTAATAAAATTTAAAAATAAATATCTGTGCCCAAATCAGTGAGATTTATCCATAGGATATTCAAGGTCCGATCAAAAGTATTGGAACTGTTTGCTATGGCAGTGGGGCTAAAGTAAGTAAAGTGAAGCAATTTAGCACAAATTGACCTTGAATTAAGTCATTTATACACACTAAGTTATAATCTTGTCGCTCACTTCTGTTGTTTATAACATTGACTGAAAGGAAGTGTGTAGAGTGTGGTCATCTCACCACACCACAGAAATTCTATCAGTGACCATACCTTGAGCAACAGTTTTTGGTCACATACAGCCTTCCCCAGGTTGAACAACCACCATATTCCTCAGATCTCACCCTTTGCAACATTTTCCTCTTCAAAAATTAAATCCTGCTTGAAGGGAACAAAATTACAAGATGTTGAGGAAATCCAAGAGAATGTAACGATGTAGCTGCTCACTATCCCCAACAAGAGAGTTCCAGAATGCTTCCATCACTAGAAACGATGCTGGATAAAATGTGTTGCATCAGAAGGGGACTACCTTAAAGGAAATTAAATGCTGAATTAATATGTTTTGTAGTTTTCTTTTTATAGCACCAGTCCTGGTACTTTATGAACAAACCTTGTAAATACACTGATTCTAAAAATGCTACACAGAAATGAGCAAAAGATGTTGGTGAAATTGCACTTATCAGCTTGCTTAATGCTAGATTGCTACGAACTTTCAGTTTATGGAAAAAATATCCAGTTTCTTTGAAGTGCAATAAAACGCGACATATTTGTATAAAATATAATTCCTAGCATCTTTCTGTAGAACTAAATTTCTGTTGCTCCAAGTCTCTTCTTCACCTTTAAGGAGATTGTCCAACATTCACTGCCATACAGGTGGATGAATATCATGTAACAGTTCAATACTCTTTTCTTTGTTCCTAACAAAATCTTTCTATTTCTTAGTACCCTGCTTAGCTTTTGGAATGTATCTTTGGCCATCCCAATACATAAAGGAATTTCTGGAATGATTCCATCAATGAAAACAAGTCTCAATAAAATTTGTGGCTTCAAGAGAGGACTACTTCAAAGGAGATTAAATGATGAATTGATATGTTTTGTAGTTTTCTTTTTATAGCTCCAGTCCTGGTACTTTTTGATCAAAACTTGTGCATGCACAGAAATGAGCAAATGTTGTTAGTGAAAATGCACTTATCAACTTGCTCAATGCAGGATTGCTACGAACTTTCAGTTTATGGAAAAAATATTCAGTTTCTTTGAAGTGCAATAAAACATGACATATTTGTATAAAATATAATTCTGTACATGTGCAAAGAAAGCATTTAATCTTTTTCATAATGCTTTCTTGAATGTAATGTTAAAATCAATTTGTCAAAAAAGAATATGACGAGGCAGTTGCTTGTTATCCTTTGCCACCAAAAAAAAAAAAAAAAAAAAAAAAAGAAGAATTCCATGAATGTTTCCATCAATGGAAACAACTCTCGATAAAGTTTGTAGCTTCAAAAGGGGACTACTTCAAAGGAGATTAAATGCTGAATTGATATGTGTTGTAGATTTCTTTTTATATCATAGATACTTGCATATCATGCAATTTTTGAAGACTTAATTTTGAAGCTAATTTTAAGGGGGTCACATCATACATGAGATATAAAATTAACGTATGTACTGCTAGCCCTAGCTATGATGTTGATCAAATTATATATCCATTTACTGTAGTCAAAAAGTACAGCTGTATTTAAAATAAACATTGTATCTTTTGTACTTTTTGATCAATCCTTGTATGATAGTTTTATTTTAGTCTATTTCTAATGTACATATCTGATAGATTTGTTGAAATCATTTTAAAATATTTGTTCACGAATATTTTAAAATGTTTTTAACTTAAATACAAAGATGCATAATGGCTGTCAATATGGGGCCATCGATGACAAGTTACAGTGTTGAATTCAGAGTTGTCCTTTTCATAGACTGGCTGCCAACCATAGTTAGAGAGTCCAGTCTGCTTTGTTATTTAATCCATAGCTGTAGGGAGACGATATAGATTCATACCATTTCCAAAAAATATTTGCTATAAGTGAATGTCATGAGTTTGACTGGAATTTGAACTTGGTTCTCCAATTTCTCATTCCAAGCCACTATCCATAGCATCACTGCACATCCTAACCAACAATAGATGTTAAGATGTCAACAATACTTGTGATGAGATTATAGTTATGTACAGCTTGCATAACACCACAATGACTTATAACCAATAATGCTCTGAATCCCAGAGATAAGCAAAATATTTGGATTAGCACCGAGGCCATGTTACATCAAAGTTTTCCTTCTCCCAGGTGGATTAAAATCGTAAATAATAAAAAATTCCTTACGTTATTTACATTATTTGTCCTCATCTTTGTCGCCATATTTATTACAATTTTTCAGCTGTTGTACACTCCGGCCTCAAGGACACATGGCACAGTGGATAAAGGCATTGGTTAGATCCATTGACAAGACCCAAAGAGTGTGAGTTCAATACCCAGTTAAGACAGTGGAGAACTTTCAGAGGGAAAATTAACAGGAGATAACTGATAACTGACATCCATTAAACATGGCATGTGGAACTAGAACAGTCTACCCCAGTGAGCAAAATAAAGGGTTAAGTTTGGCATTCCAACCACCTGACGAAGGCCAGAGCATACAACGGACGAAACGTTGTAATAAATATGGTGACAAACATGAGGACAATAGTCCAAATAATGTAAATAATGTACATAACACCACATCTCAGAAATATAGACAGATACTGAAAGGCCGAAACGTTGTAATAAATACGACGACAAAGATGAGGACAATAGTCCGAATAATGTAAATAGTGTACATAATACCTCATCTCAGAAATATAGACAGATACTGAAAGGCCGAAACGTTGTAATAAATACGATGACAAAGATGAGGACAATAGTCCGAATAATGTAAATAGTGTACATAATACCTCATCTCAGAAATATAGCCAGATACTGAAAGAATTCCTCGTAGTTGGTTCACATATTTAGTAGTAAATGTTTATGAATTAAGGACTAAAAAATCGTTTTCATATTTATTTCTTTATAAACTGATAAATTGCATTAATCTAAATACAATTGTATCAGTTTTTAAAATGTTGTAAATATGAAATTATTTGTGGAAAAAACAATCTAATAAATAAATAGTGTTTAATATTTACGTTGTAAATTCTGAAAAACAGAAAAAAAAAATGCATAGATTAACTTTCATATATTTAAGTTTTATTAAAATTCTAATCACTTTTTAAAACAATAAACATTGCTGAGAAGTGATGGTAGTTAAAACAATAGTGGTTTCAAGGGAAAAACAGTCTTTTTGACACTCCACTGTTTTTTCAGACATGAAGGTTAAAGGTTGTCACTAGGACGGGGGTCTCATGCCTTGAAATGCAACCTTTCTAGAGATGGTGACTTGATAAAACCACTCTGTGGACTTTTACTAGTGTAAGTATTAGTGTTGAGTATCAGGAACAGTATCCTACCTTGTAAAACCTGACCTCAAATCATTATACCAAATTTTTCAGGCAGGACTAATTAATCCTGTTCCTGCTTCAAGAAAAACCATGGCTATGTATGCATGATGCCATTCATGGCGAAGTTTTTTCCTTATTTCCATGGTTGTTTTTCCTACATCCTTTTGATGACAACAATTCACTATTTCTTCTACACTTCCACGTTGTGCTTCCTTCTTTCCTTTTTTTATATTCTATTTTTATTTCTATGGCAAGGTTCTTGTCATGGCTATCAGATGTGACATTTTTCGTGGCAAATTTGTGACAAGTTTTGTGACTATGTTCTCTAATCATCTCTTGTTCATTGCACCTGTGATGACATCCAAGGTTGATTGTATTTACATATACACCCAACTCACTATGTCCACAGATTCATTCACCTGACTGTGATCGTATTCACCAAAAAATAATGACAACAAATGTTTCTAAAGACACAGGTTGGCAGTTCGCAACAATGAGCTCTCACTTGGCCGGCTATTTTTTTCCTTTGGCTGAACTCCCTAACTTTCGCTGGTCCCTTCTTTCCTGGCCTCTAGGCTCTGCAACTCCTGATTCCTCACTCCTGGCCACTGGGCAGCTACTAACTCACTGGCCACTTACCTACTTCTCTCATGGCTGGATGCCTTTTCTCCTCAACTTCAAAGGCAGACTGGAGACAGGAATCCTGAAAACCCAGCAATTCAATTGCCTCAAGGATGGACTGGAGACAAAATTCCTGTAAAACTTAGATAGCTGAGTGAATATTGTAACCTAGAAAAGGTTATTGAATGAGGAATAACAAATACAGAGGTTGAAAATGAAATGGTAATCTTCATAACATTAGCAAAATACAATATTTGCCAGCTGTGTGAAGTACGTAAACCACTGCTAGTGATGGACTACTTAGACAGCAAATTACCCCCACTTACAATAATGTCCAACAAATAAGGATTGGGACATACCCATCAGTGTTCATAAGTTTGCTATGTAACAGTGGACTTAAAAGGAAGGAATTTATCTCCTTATCTTCTTAGGAGGCACGATGGAGTAATGGATAGTGGCTCAGATTGAGGAATCAGAGAGCTGAGTTCAAATTCCAGTCAAATCCACTACATTCACTTATGTGCTAATACCCTTAGGAAAAGTATGAATCCTCTTCTTCTCCTCCCAGCTATGGGTAAATAGCAGGACAGACCAGGCTGTATAACCTTGGATGGCAACAGGTCTCCCGCAGAAAGAAATGGCAATCTACTGAAGGAAAAAATCTGCCTCATCAGTCATGTATCACACATGGCACATAACTGACTGATCTTCTAAGGATGTGAGAGAAATCATATTGTTACATATGTATGAATATTTACCCAGATCTCCCCACTGAGATGGGATGTGACACGAGGTTGGGTTTAATGTGGGGAACCCAAGTGCGTACACTCAATCTAAGGTCAAAAATTCCCCAAGCCCCTGTAACTGCCTTGTTGTGAGCACCAATCCCTCTCTCTAGTGTCATGAGAAGGTGCAGCTATGGGTAGCTGTTCCCTAAAGCTGGGTACCTCACAGCGTGATTTTCCTCAGCTGCACCTCTGTCCTCTGACGGAGCCGCAACTGAGTCGCACTCTGCCCGAAGACAGAGACGCAACTGAAAGATAATAAATAAAACTTACTGGCCTGTGCCAGGTAAGGCGATTTACTTGAACTCCCACTGCCAATTAATCAGGTTGTGACACAAGGTCAGTTTAACATGTGGAACCTGAGCGCGTACAGTCGGTTCTAAAGACAAAAAATTCCCAGCGTCCCCGCAACTATCCGTTGCTCTGTCATTGTTGTGACCATCAAGCCCCCCTGTCTAGTGCCATGAGAGGGTGCAGCCACAGGTAGTTGTTCCCTGAGGCTGGGCACCTCACAGTATGATTTTCCTCAGTTGCACCACTGTCCTCCAACAGAGCCGCAACTGAGTCGCATTCTGCTCAAAGACAGAGACACAACTGAGAAATGATAAAACCTACTCAGCATGTGACAGGTAAGTATATGTATGTATGTTGGTCCCTTTTATTTTTTTGAAACATTCAACTGCTTTCTGTCCCTGCTAAATATCAGAATGACAAGACAAAAAGATAGTTACATCGTCAGTGTATGTAAACACCCTGACTCAAATTCCACCAGTAAAATTTATTTTGCATAAGAAAGGTCTGTTTGGATTTTATCTAAACTTGTGTCAAGACAGAGTGCAATGGCTCAGTTATTGTTAGCCTGGTTTTCTATTGCCTCTAAACTTAGAGACTGAAGCATTAGTTCTTGGAATTAGTGGCACCATAATTGAGAGGTCAATCCCCAGAGGCCAGATTGTACATATTCAGATTCAGAGACAAGCCAAAACATGAAAGAAGTATTTACTCTATCACCTGCAAGGTTTGCCAGAAAGAATATATTGGAGAAACCTCAAGAAGTTTAAATAAAAGATTATATTACCACAAAAGAGAGATTAAAAAAAAACAATGCATTAAACGCATTAGTTGTGGGGAATGCAAAATAAAAATAACTCTTTTCTTCACTGTTTTCAAATTTAAGAGCCTGTATGAAAATTTATTTTGACCAATAGAAAATGGTATTAGCTCTGGGCTATAGAAAAGACCAAGGCAAATTTTAATGAGCCTACGTGAAAATTTATTTTGACCAATAGAAAATGGGATTAGCTCTGAACTGTAGAAAACACCAAGGCAATTTTTAGTGAGCCTACGTGAAAATTTATTTTGACCAATAGAAAATGGTATTAGCTCTGGGCTGTAGAAAACACCAAGGCAAAGTTTAATGAGCCTATGTGAAAATTTATTTTGACTAATAGAAAATGGGACTAGCTCTGGGCTGTAGAAAAGAGCCTACGTGAAAATTTATTTTGACCAATGGAAAAGAGAGCAGCTTAAAAGTAATGAGCTGATGCCAAATCGTTTTTTTATATAAATAAGCAGAAAAAGTTGTATCAAAGCAGAGAGAGAGAGAGAGAGAGAGAGAGAGAGAGAGAGAGAGAGAGAGAGAGAGAGAGAGAAGGCAGAAAGAAGCAGACTTCCATGTGTCTGAATAATGCTGGTGTCAAATTACATGCTGATACAGCCTCCAATGAGAGCAGGACAATTTCAAAGAACTCTATTCAACAATGTGCTAACCATGTTCAGAAAATAAAGACACTTCTATAACACATTAAAAAGCATACATATAATGCATACACTCAATTAAAATAAAAAAAATAAAATCATCCTTGATAATGGCTAAAAGTCTAGCTGAAAGTGCTTGGAACTACAGAACATTTGGACAGTTTCTACACACTCTGTATCCCAAAAAAAAAAAAAAAGCCCTTGTGTGAACACAAGAAAAATTAAATAAAAAGCTTGACCGTAGTACAGTGTCTGTCGTTTTTTAATGAAACATTCATAAATGAAGGATTGCTGCCTAAATACACAACTCCAGAGCTAAGTGCCTTAAAATATATCTTTTTATTCATGTTGAATACAGCCGTATAACTTTTATGTGAAAAACAAACTCTTTCAAATTGTTTTAAACATTTTGGAATATTACTTTGTGAATGATGATTGAATATGAACATTTTCTCTTCTTGACAATTCATCAAAAACACAAACTTTAAATATTTGATTCCTTTTCCTAAACCAAGTTACTTACAACTTTAAATGTGTAAACTTGGAAATAAATCTTGTTTTGTTAAAAATAACACGTGTGTTTCCGTGTTATTTTCCTTCAAAACTTCAGCTATTGAGATTCGGTGAACTAACTGAGCAGTACTAAAAAAAGGACCAGATTAGATATCCGATATACCTCTGTAGATTAAATAAAATATTCAGTTCAAAATTCCCTTACATGTGAAGAAGGCTGGAGAGCATAGCAGCCGAAACATTGTTATAATAACTACAGTGTAACCCGGATATAAGAGAAACCCGGATATAAGAGAGATTTTATCTGGTCCCAAATTAGAGCCTGTGTTAATGTATATAAATTAGACCAAACCCGGATATAAGAGAAACCCGGACATAAGAGACTTCTCCAGTCCGGACAACTCTCTTATATCCAGGTTACACTGTACTAAAAAATGAGGATATATGCTAGAAATTCATACCGAAAATTTCTGCATTTGCCATGTCTCTTCAGGACATGAGCGATCATGGCTCTCCACAATTTCTTGCCTTTTGTAGCTCTTAATAAAGTTTGTCTTTGTTGCTATCTCTCCTAATCCCTGTTCTGCCAACCATTTACACAAGCTTCTTCACCTTCTTCTATATGTTGTACCTCTTCAGAATAGAGGATGGGAGATTCCTGACTTTTACAATTCCCTACTTGGTCATTTTGACAGTTTTATTGGTTCCTGGAATGGGGGGATGTGTGTGTGTGATAAAAAAAAAACAAAACATGTAAATAGTATAAATAAGTATAAATTCTCACCTGAGAAGTTCAGATAGAGACAATATACACACACACACATATATATATATATATATATATATATATATATATAGATAGATAGATAGATAGATATATAGATATATAGATAGATAGATAGATAGATAGATAGATAGATAGATAGATAGATAGATAATATTAATGGTAAATATATACATACATATGCAATCATACATCTAAAATATATAAATATATATACATACATACATACACATACATATATATTTGTATAAAAAATAAATCCAAGAGGATAGAATCCAGGTAGAACTCAATGTCCAGAACAGAGTAAGGATATAATAAAAAGTTAGTATTAGGGTTTAAGCCTTTTTATTATATATATATATATATATATATATATATATATATATATATTCATACATGTTTCATTAAATAATATAGACAAGTGTTGTCTATTTATTCTATGTAAATTCTTTTCATATTGTCTGATAATCTTAATAACATTATCATTAAATGAAGAAAGAAAATCACAATATTGATCCATATTTTCTAATCCAATCTAAGCTTTCGGCTTACATAAGCCATTATCAAAGATGACAATTACTGTACAATATATTAAGCAATATATGAACAAGAATGTGATGATAGTCTGTTTCTGTTTGCATGGATGATTTTCAAGCAACGATAAACACGTGCATATAAGACGCTGGAAGCGAAAATCGCACCGCAGCTAATGACGTCACACATGACCACGCGAGAGTGAATTCGAGAAGTATTAAGTATTTGTGGAGATTTCATAGTTTATTTTGTTCAGGTTAGGTTTCAACTGTTTTATGTATATAACTTCAAGAATTTTTAGTTTATATATGTCTATATATATATATATATATATATATATATATATATATATAAAAGTATTTTTACTTCTTTGCAAGGGAAGTGGCACAACATTCTATGCTTTCAATGATTTTCAAAAAGAAATGTCAAAACTTTCAAAAACCGAAATTAATGTTAGGCAAATACAAAATTTACAAGAATAGCAACACAATTTTTCCTTCAAAACAAAATAATTTCAAAATAAAATTTTCTTTCAAAACAAAATTTTTCCTTCAGAAAAAAACTTTCATTCAAAACAGTTTTTCTTCCAAAACAAAATTTTTGTTTCAAAAGAAAATTTTTAATTCAAAAATGATTTTTCTTTCAAATCAAAAGAAAATTTTCATTCAAAACAAAATTTTTCATTCAAAAGAATTTTTCATTCCAAACGAAATTTTTCTTCTAAACAAATTTTATCATAAAAAATAAAATTTTTCTTTCAAAAAATTTTTTCTTCAAAAATAATTTTTCTTTCACAAGAAAATTTTTTCTTCAAAACAAATTTTTTCATTCAAAATAAAATTTTTAATCCAAAACAATTTTTTTCATTCAAAGCAAAATTTTTCTTTCAAAACAAAATTTTTATTCCAAAAAAAAAGAAAAAAAAAGGTTTCCTATAAGGCAAAATTTTTCTTCAAACAAATTTTCTCCTTCAAAACAAAGGTCAGGTGAGCGAAAATAAAGTTCCTTTACAATTTAATTACTGCACTTGTGACAAAACACCAGTGGAAAACTCAATAGGGTCAAAAACCTTTATATTACAATTACTGCACTAGTGATAAAACGCGTTTGTGTAAGTAAATTCAATTAAAGAAAATATTATTTTTACACCAACCTGATACTATAAACACTTTTATGAAAATAGTCTGTAATTATTTCTGCCAAATAATATGCATTTCATTAATGCAAGGCACGTTTTAATTTTTATGCAAAAATTTGTACAAAATTACATTTGAATAATTTATACAAAAAAAAAACACTTTAATATTAAAGGGGGACAATTTATGCCAGATTATTTAAATTTCAGCATTTTGTTCAATATTCATTTTAGTATCAAGGGGACAACATTTTATGCAAAAGATCAAAAAAAAAAAAAATTAGTGGGGTTTGATTATATCTTCATTTCTTGCATAGTGATAACAATGAAAAAAAAAAAAAAAAAAAGACAAATATGAGCGTTGGTTGAAAAGTTCACAGGCTGACCAAGATATATGTATGAAAATACACCAGAATACAAGAATTGGCCGACCAGCAGTTGTATATTTTGGTAGACTTGCCTGTCTTTTAGTCTACCAACTGGTGTGTCTACTTACAATTATATCTTGGTCAACCTATAAACATTTCAGCCAACACTCATAGAAATTGAAATTTAAAAGTAAAGGAGAAAAAAAATGGTTCAATGCTTGCTATGATTCAAAGAAAAAACTTTATTTGTATAGTTCATTATAAAAATCACATTTTTAAAATACAAAAGGTTTATATAATTTTTGAAACAATCAATCTTATTAATAGGCTATCTAATTAAAATGTAATTTAGATTAAAATTAAGATTATGATTAAAGTTAAAAGTAGAGTAATATTAGAATCAATTTTTCCTTTTTGCAATCATGCAGCTTAGCCTTTGCAAATCATATTTCCTGAGAATTTTATCAAGTCTTCTTTTATTAACATGCTGGCTTCCAAGCCTCATTTCCCTTTTTGTCTCAGGGTATTAACACTATTTCATAATTAATTATTTCATAATTAATTTTGGTACAAGTAAATTTGTTTTAACATTGTTTCACATATTAGAGACAAGGATATCATAGGTAGTATTTATTAACCATGACCCACCTGAGTGTCTTTCGTTACCTGAGTTTATTTTACAACCCAGAGTCCCACATGACCCACATGTGGATTGTTGGAAAATTCAAATATTATATGGAAACTAAGTCTCAGTTGTTAAATTAAAAAAATATTTAAATTCTTTTTTTTTTTTTAAATGTTGTTTTGGTGTAGCATCATCTCATAAGCAATAATTCATAGCATCCTGATAGAAAATAAACTGGAAGTTAACTCCTGGAGGGTCATGTGGGCCTTAGTACCCTGACCCTCCAGTGGGTTATATGAGAGCCAACATGTTAATGGTGACTCTTGCTAACTTTGGGAATAAATGCTTAATTTTTATTATTAGAAAATTATATGTGGTCGCCCTATAAAACAATTCCTATCTCACTATGTATGTATTTTATTTTTGTCTCTATTTTACAAGTATATATCCATTACAATATTAATTCAAAAGACAATTGTTTGTTGATTTGCTTTTTATGGATTATCAACCCTGTGCATGTTATTTAAAACCATAAAATATTTTTAAATTGTAAGAAATTTTTTTGAGATAATAATGGTTTAGTGAAAGAAGTTTTACTAATTAACCCATAGCTGGGGAGAAAAGAAGTGGATTCATACCTTTCCCAAGGGTATTTTTGCGTAAGTGAATATAACAAACTCAATATGAATCGGAATTTGGTTCTCAGATTAACAATTCCAAGTCCTAATCCATTACACCACCTGCTTATCCACACATACAGCACCTAGAATTCCAAAGTGGTCACCCATCTAAGTACTGACCAAACTCGACATTGCTTAACTTCAATGATTGTACAGGTATGTGGTATTTCCAGATCCAAAAAGCAAGCTACATTAACCTGAGGATAGTTAAGGTCATCATTATCATTATTGTTTTTTCACTTCAAATAAGACAATAAAGCCACTAGGATGCAATTGGTTACTGAGTGTTAGAGAATATGACAAAAACTACTATTAATGAGAGAGGACAATAAAAGAACTGGAATTAAGAAAACAGAAGATAACAATTGGCATTGCATTTAAATTTTTGAAGATCAAAGGCAATAAAGCCACTAGGATGCAAGGGGTTACTGAGTGTTAGAGAATATGAGAAAAACTACTATGAGTGAGAGAGAACAATAAAAGAACTGGAATTAAGAAAACAGAAGATAACAATTGGCATTGCATTTAAATTTTTGAAGATCAAAGGCAATAAAGCCACTAGGATGCAAGGGGTTACTGAGTGTTAGAGAATATGAGAAAAACTACTATTAATGAGACAGGACAATAAAAGAAATGGAATTAAGAAGACAGAAGATTAAAGATTAAAAGATTAAAGTTGACTGGAAAGCAAAGAAACCAGAAAAGAATTCCACAAGTGAGAAGTGCGATAAAAGGCACAATTAGCATAGAACTCTTGTTACGCCTAACCATGTCAATTGTAAAATGATGAGACCTTGCTACCAATATACTACTCCTCATAAATTCATAAAATCTAGAAAAATATAGAATAATTTCATCCAAACAATTACCATGAAAGTATTTATAGAATGGCACTGTGAACCTATGTTATGGCGGTAAGAGAGGAACTGAAGCGGAGATTGCTGATTCTTCTTTGGATTTTATCAAGAATCTCTAAATATATAGCAGAAGCACCAGACCAGATGTGATAGCAATATTCAAAGCAAGGATGAATGGTAGATTTATAAATATGTAAGATATATTCTTCTTTGGATTTTATCAAGAATCTCTAAATATATAGCAGAAGCACCAGATCAGATATGGCAGCAATATACAAAGCAATGATGAATGGTAGACTTATACATATGTAAGATATATTCTTCTTTGGATTTTATCAGGAATCTCTAAATATATAGCAGAAGCACCAGACCAAATTTCGAAGTTCATCATCATCATTATTTATATGCCATGTCCCTTCAACGTGTGGTCGATCACAGCTCTCCACAACTTCCTGTTCCTTTTATCTCTAAACAATGTTTGAATTATTATCTTTCCTTATTGTCATCCATCTACAATTCAGTCACATAAACTCATCAGGTAAATTACTCACTGTTTTTTACTACCTCTCTTTCCTTCAATGCATATTGTGGGTATTACTTTTTCCAAACCTTCTTTCCTCATAATGTCTCCCCAAAATTTCAACAATGTCTTTCTGATTTTAAGTATGAGTGTCATTCTACTTCCCGTTTTTCGATAAAACTTTCTTGTTGCTGCGATGTACAATCTGTGGTATTCCCAGTAACTGTCTGCAGCAACCACATCTCAGTCTTTTCTCACTGTCTTCTTCAGGAAATTGTTCAGTGTTCACTGTTGTCCATTTGCGCAAAGTGATTAGATAAGTTTCTCACTGTTTCTCTATAGACCCCCCCCCCACCTTCTCTCGATACACCCTGCGAGTATTAGGTTGTCAAAGATGATCCAGGTATCAGCACACATCAAGTGGACCTAGCATGTCATATATCTCATAGTACAGCATGGAAGGTATTTCAAGAGCACCTCCTGTATCCATATCATTTGCAATGCATGCAGGGTCTTTCGTTCTCTGATCATTCACCACAGGAGAACTTTTGCTGATGGTTTATTGCATAAACTGCCGATCCGTTGTTTGTCTCATCAATCTGGTTTATGGATAAGGAAA
Source organism: Acanthosepion lycidas (assembly GCA_963932145.1). Taxonomy (NCBI): domain Eukaryota; kingdom Metazoa; phylum Mollusca; class Cephalopoda; order Sepiida; family Sepiidae; genus Acanthosepion; species Acanthosepion lycidas. Next base: position 18,768,293 of record OZ010609.1, on the reverse strand, counting down.
CATTTAGAAAAGATGGAATAACAAATTAACACAACCAATATTTGTGGGTGGATTGAAATCCCCATGGCACAATACAGTTTAAACAACAACATCGATTTCCAATTAATGTGCAGGCTGGAATTCTAGGTGACTGTCTGGTAGGTTCATATATTCTCTTAGCATGTCTTACAGGAGCTGTATACAGAGACATTATTTCAAACACACTTCCAGACCTGCTAGAGGATGTACTTCTGCTAATAGGAAGATGCATATGGTTCATGCATGATGGGGCTCGAGCATATTTTAGTCCCCATTGTTTGTGATGCACTGGCTGACATCTAGCACGAAGATGCGTAGGTAGGTGTTGTAACCTAGGGAAGGTTATTGAACAGAATAATCAAAGGAAGGTTGGTAATGAACGATAATACTTAGGACAAAATCAACACATATAAGATTCGCCAGTGGCACGTAGAAGAAGTAGTCGATTGCTAGAAGTGTGTCAAGTGAATTCCACAATGAATCTCCAAATGCGGGATATCTACCAACTACCTCAAGCTGTCAAATGTAGCATGAGACTGAATTTAATGTGGGGTATCTGAGCCCGTA
>OZ010609.1:18632708-18762708 GCA_963932145.1 Acanthosepion lycidas | reverse complement strand
AGCTTGTGGAAATATGTTGACTAAGCAAAGCTCTTTTTTTTTTTTTTTATCACAGTTAAAAGGTAAATAAAAACAATTTCAATCTTCATAATTATTGACTACTGAGACTCCATTGGATTAAAACATAAGTTTAAATATTAGTTTGTATGTAACAAAAAACATATATGTAAAAACTTTATTCATGTCTCGTGGCTCTGAAACATATTTTTTTTTATTGTATGTGGCTATTAAGCCAAATTTGACCACCCCTGTAATGCAAACAAGCAACCTGTCGCAGCGGCAGTACCAATAATAATAACAAAAATCCCAGCTGCCCAAATTAAATGATGGAATTTTGCATCTCTCTGCCAATAATTTGCAGTCCTAACCATTGAGTTGAACCAACTTAGCTTCCTTAACTTAATCCTTTATGAAGGAAAGAAAATTGTTGGACTTCATGTTGAACAGGGGTTGAAATCTAAAATCCGTTCTAGTTACTTTTTGTAACAAGTCTAACTAACACTTGTTACCCGTTTAAACTACAGAGTGGTTCGAAAGTCTTGTCAGCCCCTACCAAAAAAAAAAAATAAATAAATAAATAAAAAGTAATGAGAACAATAGAAGAACAAGTAATACAAAATAGATGTACTGGATTCAGTTTTTATTCACTTTCATTGACGCTGTCGCACATCATGAAGGTCTGTATCAACAGTCAAACACCATCATTTTCGTGTCAGCTATCTGAAATAGAAAATTAAATTTAGGGGTAACGAGACTTTCGGACCACCTTGTACCGTAACTAACATACATATTAACTGCAGTGCTTAAAAGCTTATGTACACTGTACACAGGAAACGTTGTGACTTTTGAATTTTGACAAGACTGACCTTTTGTCGAAGGCGCTTTTGTAGCGACAATTTTTTTTTTTATTTTTTTATAAGTTTCTCTTAAAGCTAGCTAAGAGTTAAGTTATTATATATGACGTACCAACAGGGCACTTAATGTTAATTGTTTTCTTACAAATATATTGGGGATAAAATATAATCGAAGATTTTTTTATCAACTGTAAAACAAAAGAAAACTTAAAATTGTTCATTGTTTTTTTTTTCTTTCATCCTTTGCCGTGTGGTAACAAGCGTTGCCAACACAGCACGTTTTTTTAAGTTAGAGAGAGAGGGCATTAGAACTGTCAGTTGTTAAACTAAAATGTATAACTGTTAGTCGAAACAGGCAAAATAAAAGTTAATCGCTTATAATTTTGAACTATGAGATTGTGGCGAGTATAGGTGTCCATAGTATGAGTAAGAAAAAAAGAAGGGAAAAGTATTTTTATTTTTTATTCTAGCCATGTTCCACGCCTTCCGACAGATCGGCAGGGGCAGATAACTCCGCATTACTAAAGTTGAGCAGCGCGCTGAGGGGTCAGACCGTCATCAAAAGTGGTTACTTTGACTTTCTCGTCATAACAGACCTCCGCAAAAAGGGGGAAAAAAAAAGCAAGCAAAACATCGTCTTCTAAATACTATAAGCAACTCATTCATTCCCTGGGACAGACAAACCATTTTAAAAGGTTTCTTTTTTGTTTTTTTAATGCTAAAATGGATAATTTTCAGGATCGTCCAGCGTTTACACGGGGATGTCGGGGCCATCCTATAGATGAACAAGCAGTAAGTAAAAAAATCTTAACTCTTTTTAAAACAATTTTATATATAATAATATTAAGAAAGGTTTTACTAATAAAATAAATTAAAACCGACCGGTTTTTATCGTTAATTAGAGCTTGATTTGTAATCCTTAAATTAAAATCTTTGATGTGTGATTTAGTTTTGAAAAAATTGAAATGTACTGCTAATTGTTTTTTTTTAATTATCTTTTTTATTTTTTTTTTTTTTTTTTTTACTTAAGTTCATCTTCTTGACCGACTGACTTTTTATTTTGTTTTCTGTGTAGAGAAAAAAATTATTTTAAGAAAACAGATGTTTTTTTTTCCTTGTTTCATGTTAAAAATAATTTCATGTTTCCTAATATAATTTTTAAATTTATTTATCAAATTGGTTTTCTTAACTGAACTTTTAAAAGTTGCATTCAAAAAAATACGTTAAAGTTTTTAAACAGTTCATTTTTGTTTTTATTCAACTTATAAATAAAAATATTTTAACGTGTTTCTTTACAAACATTATTAAACTAACATAAAAAAAAAATAACCCGTTTTTTTTTTTTTGTTTTTTTTTTTGCTGGGGGGACCGGCTTTTAGACAGAACGATAATATATTTTCCTGATTAGCTCTTAATGTGAACATGTATCTTAAATTTATTTTAAAATAGGTTTAGTAAATCGAAACGTGACTATAAAATTCGTCCGTGTCTCTTTTTATTTCTTTCTTTCCTTCTTGAAAATGAAGGAGGGGGGGGGGAGAATCCTTTCAAAACTTGTAATTGTTTGTTTTTAAATTCATATTTTGATTTTCTTTTTAAGATATTTTAAAAAGTTATAATTAATTTTGTAACTTTTGAATTCTGATTTAAATTGGTTTTTATTTTAGTGTTATTTTGTGTATGCGTGTCGTTTACTTTTTTTCTTTTTTTTTTTTAAAAAGTACTTTTTTTTTTTTCTGATTACTTACATTGTGAAGTTACATATTTTTCTGTTGAAGTCATTGTTTTTTTTTTGTCTTCACCTATAACTTTTTTTTTTTTTTTTTAACCTAAACTTAAAGTACACTTATTGTTTATAAAATACAAAAACTAAACAATTGAAACTGTCTATGGATAGAACCAAAACTTGATTTCTCTAAATTATATAAGACATTTTTATTTTTTACACAAACATCCGTCATCACGTAGGTTTTTTTTTTTCCTTTCTTCTTTTTCAGGCAAATCCTGTAAAAATATTTCTTGGGTTACTTTCTTTTTCTTCTATATTTAACTTGGGTCAACTAGGAGTGGACCTGGGGTCGGTCCTGTCCCAAAACAGGACTTTGTATAACCGAGAAATAAATACATTCTTCTTCTTCTCTTTCTCTAGAAGAAGGTGGCGGGAGGGATGTAGAAATGATCCGTGGAAAAAAAAATGACAAAAGGTCAAATTGATGTGTGAAACATCCTCATCATAATCATATTGTAAGGTACACAGATGCTGCACCCTCCCCCCTGGGGTGGGGTACGGGTTTGGGGAGACACAGCACTTGTCATTGTTCCCTCACCTCAGGTATTTTGCAGAGAAGAAAAATAATTTAAAATCTAGGTAGCACCCTAGAAAATGCGATACATGGTTTAGATAAAAAAAAAAAAAAAAAAAAGCTTGAAGCTTTTATTTTAGTTTGAATTTCAAGCTAATAGATTTTATGATCTTTTAATAAATAAATCATGAGTTTATGGGTGGGGAGGTCTAAGGTTAAAAAGCAACAAACACTAGTTTGTTACCATATGACCAATTATTTAAAAATAATAACTCTGTGAATCATAACCTACTTTTTTTTTATTTTTAAAGACTAATAATAAATTGGTCGGTAAAAAGAAAAAAGGTTAATCACTTTTTTGTAAATTATTTCAATTAAGTTTAGGACTATTTTCTATTTTTATCAACATAGTTTGTAGAAAAAATGATTTAAAATTTTATAATTTTTCATGGTGTTATTGTAATTTTTTTTTTTTTTTTTTTTTTTTTTATAAAAGTCAAAAGTGAGTCAAAACGCTGTGTTTGAATTTTTGTCTTTAATTTTTGTAACTGAATTTATCTTTTTTTTTTTTTTTTAACATACAAACCATTTTTTTTAATGAACTTTTCTTTCCACCTTTAGAAAATATGCCTCTGTACTTTCCTTTAAAAATAATCTCTCTCTCTCTCTCTCTTTCATGGATGAGTTGGTTTCTGGCTTTAAACATTGGAAAACAAAAGTAAAAAAAACTTTGATTTGATATAATTTTTTCTTCTCTTTATTCATATTTTGTTCTGGACAGGATTGTTTTTTTCTTCTTTTTTAATCAATTTTATGTTTTTTTTTTTTTTTTTTTTTTTTGTTTTTTTTTTTTTACTCAATGTTAGAACTTCTAACAAACTTCCCACTTTATGCCAGTGAGCAATCAGTTCAAAATATATTTTTTTTTTTTTTTTTTTATGTTAATAAAATAGTCTTCTTTACTCTTTTTGTCTTAATATTTGCTATATTTTTTTTTCTAGACACAAAAAAAATCTGATCTATTTAGTTTAAGTTTTCTATTGTTAGGCTTTCTTTATCTTTCTTTATCAAGGTGCTTTTTTTTTTCTTTTTTAAATTCACTTGTCTTTAAAGTTTAAACTCTTTTTAGTCCTTATAAATTCAATTTCATGTCCATCTTCTTTGGAAAGAAAAAAAAAAAAAACAACTTAGTCTTTTTTCGTGTAAAAGTATTATTGGTAATAAAATAATTTTGGTACTTTATGCAGCATTTACCCTCCGCCCCAAAGAAACAGATGAAGCATGGCAAAGAAAATTAGTTTTTTTTATGATTTTTATCGGGATTCTGTTTAAAAATATTTTAAGCAAAAATCATGAATAAAATTGGCTTATTTTTCTGCTTTTCTTAAAATGTTTTGGACGCGAAATAAATTTTCCTTTTATTTTCAATGTAAAACAAACAAACTTGTTTTAACGGCCAAACTTTGTTTAAAAACAAAATTCTACGGCCAACAAAGAATTTCTTGTTTTATTTGGTAATATTTTAAGTTTACCTCTTAAGTTAAACTTTTTTTGTCCCTTGATAAAAATGTTCTTAAAAAGACAACGCGTTGGTAAAGAATTTTTGTGTCTTCTTGTATGTTTTTTTTCTTTTTTTTTTTTTTTTTTTTTTTTTAATTATATACAAATTGTTGTCTTATGAAAGGTAGTGGTTTCCCGTTGCTTTCTCTACAGTTTTGAATTCACACTTGTCTTTAGCCAGTGACTGGATGCGATGAAACAGTAGAAATTAATTTCATACCTTTCCCCAGGACATTAAAACTAAAAGTAAGCGCAACAGATGAGGGACGAAGTTGAACTCTGCTCGTCGATTCAACTTTCAGTGTAACGCACATCTTGTGAACTGAACAAATAGATAAGGAAAATTATCTCCATCCACTGACTTTCCTTCTCCCGCTAGTATCACAATTTACCAAGTATTTATTAGCAGAACAGATTTTTTACTTTTATCATTGCCTGTTCAGGACATGGCTGTCCACAACTTCCTGTCTTTTGTTACTTTACGTAACTTTTGCTCTTTCACCACCCATCTTTGTTCTGCTAGAGACAGTCACTCAAATTCGTCAAATAGGTTTTTTTACTTGCTGCTTCTATGTGTTACATTTTTTTGTAAGTGTTAAAATTTTTTGAGCCTTCCTTGCTACTTACATGACCCAGGAATTTCAACTGTCTTGAGCATCGGTTTTCCTGCAGTTTGTGGTGATTTACCGCCACCTTGTCTGCTAAGAAGACACTTACTGGGTGGTGTTCTATACAGGGCATTATAAGAGTATAATCCTCTCTTTTCGGTAGGCATAGAATTCTGGCAGCCAACTGCTAAACTTCAAACATAGGGACGTGGCGTGCACATACACACACCAAAGCATGTGTTTTGCCAATTTATTTTTGTTATCTGTGTATGTGCAAATACATTTTCTCTCTTCTTGATTTATGCTATTCTTTCTCTCTCTCACTAATATATATATATATATATATATATATGTGTGTGTGTGTGTTTGTCAAATTCCTTCATGTGTTGAAATTCACTTTAGAAAATGTTAAATTCATTTATTTTGAATGTCTTTATCATAACTACTCCAACTACAAACTGGTGACCAATACTAATCTCACAATAAAGATTGTACTACTTTCTATAAATACTTTCATGGTAATTGTTCTGATGAACTTTCCACCATAGTATCTAGACTTTATGAATTTAAGTACAGTTGTAGATTGATGGCAAGGTCACCTCATTTTACAGTCAAAATGGTTAAATGTAACCATAAGTTGTATGCTGAAAGTTTCTTCTATTGCACTTCTTGCTTGTGGAACCCTCTTTCGGCTTCCCAGTAGTTTGATCTTCGAAATTTAAATGCAATCTCATTTGTTGTCTTCTTAATTCCAGTTATTTTATTGTTCTTTCTCCTTAATAGTTTTTTTTTGTTTTGTTTTTCTTTAACACTCAGTAACTCTTTGCATCTTAGGGGTTTTATTACCTTGCTTGTGGTGAAATGATTAAAGAAAACTCCATCTTTTTAAAACTTAATTTCTCAACTACTATCCATGATATTCTTAGCATACATTAGTACAACCATGTTTCTGCTGTTTTAAGTCTTGTCTTCTTTAAGATTATATGCACTGTTTATTTTTTTTTATTCTTATTTTTTTTGTGTGTGTGCCTCTACAGCATTTTCTTATGTCATAATACTTGGTTTAGTTCCTAAAAGGCACCTTCCATAATTCATATTATTTTTTTGTTACATTTTCTCTCACTTGTTATGATATAACCCAGCTAGGTTTCCATACATGCATGATTTTAATGTCCCTGATATGTAACCCACACTTTGGGCTGTCTCTTTCGTTTACAACCATGCATTCTGTCTTCTTACAAGTAGTCCTTCATTCTTGCTTTTCATTACTAAATTGTCTGACAATTATTTCAGTTTTGTCCTTTTTGTTTGCCATCAATAAAATATCACCCCCCCCCTGTATAACATTAACCAATTATAAATCCTGATGGTCTTATGGCTACATCACATTGAAACTCTGGTCCCTGTATGATCACTGAAGTTAAGCAATATCAGTACTTAGATGGGTGACCATTTGGAAATACCAGGTGTTGTAAGCTTGGATGTACAGGTGATGTAATGGATAATGAATCTGAATTGTTAATCAGAGAGTAGAGTTCTAATTCTGGCTGGGTTCATTATATTCACTTATGTGCAATTAACCTTGGCAAAGGAATGAATCCACCTCTTTCTCCCCAGCTATGGATTAATTAGTTAGACTTGTATCAATAAACCATTGTCTCAAACCAGAAAAAAATTCTTGTAATCTAAAAATATTTTCTGGCTTTAAATAACCTGCAAAATGTTGATAAGCCATAAAAAAAACCTTATCAATTGTATGATCATCTTGCTGTACAGGTTAAATGAATCTTGTGGTAAATTTGTGTCCTTGTAATATTCCTCTTTTTATTTTATCTTCATATTTTTTGTGGTAGTAATTAAACCTGTTCTCTATCTGCATGCAATCTGTATCTCTTGAATACAGATTGAGGATTACTTGAATGTCTTTACATTTCCATGAAAACAAAAATATGGCCCTTCTCTATTTGTATTGCTCACTCTGACAGGATTAAAATAATCGGAATGCCGTCCCTTTTTCTGGTTTCTCGAATAAAACTACACTGTCCTTTTCCTATTTCCAGTCTAATTTGGCTCTGTTCCTTTGTATCCTGATGATAAGTTTAGTTATTTGCTTCACTGAGCTGGTTTACTGATGTATTTTGCATTCCAATAGTTACTCTACTCAAGTGAAAAAGAAACACTTTGATGTTATTGTTATTCAGACATAATAATTTATGTGTAATTTAAACTCTATAAACATTTTTAATGAATGATTGATTTGTTTGTTTAATGACATCAACACCTTATGGGTCATTTAATGCCAAAAATTTAATTTTCTTGAGAGCTTTGAAATAATAAAAATATGATATACATTATTCTGCTTTCACAATTGAATACATGATCCACAACTTTTGTGCATATACATGTTTGCGTGGACATAATTACTAGAGGCGGTGATATGTGTGTGTTTTTTACGTTGTAGTTTATATTTTGGAATACAGTTTGATTTCTTTAAGAAATTGTAGGATATTATATGGATTAATGTCGTGTTCTTTCATGTTCATTGTTTGATTTTGTTTAGCAGCATATCAACCTTTATGGGTTATTTAATGCTGAAATCTAAATATTTTGAATGCTTTTGTGTATGGCAATCGTCGGTCTTGAGAAACCTCGTATCTGTGCCTAAAGATTTATGCTTCAGCTGCTGATGGTGGCACATCATCTGTTATGGCTGTACAGGCCTATGTGGGGGTGACAATCTCTATTGCAATGAATGCATATGAAGACTCTCTCTTCCTGATGTCACTTTGTTTTCTTTTCATCAAGTATCATTCTCCCCTGCAGCAAGCCTTCATTTCTCCTGTCCTTGCTCCAGCCCTCTGTTTAATTTGAGTCTCCAGTGTGAGTGATCATTGGTGACATCTTGCCACCTCTTGATGTCCATCACCATCTTGACCCTTTTTGCAGCTGTCCTTGAAGTGAAGATGTGGTTACACTGTTGACAGTGTCCAGTTCTCCATTTTGCTATAAATAGGTATTTTTATATTTTCATAGTGTTTTTATTTGTGGGTGCACTATTTGCCTATAGCTGGGACTCTAGCAGGTACTACCAACCCAGGTCAGGGTGAATGTGGGAACAACAGCAGTTAAGATGTGGTTCCATGTTCCTCAAAACCTCCAATCTCTTGAGCAGAGGCCTTGCTGCCAGATGTAGGTTATCGCCATACCCAGAACTCTAAACATAACCTAGTAAGCTAGTGGTCATGAGTTCAATCCTTGGTTTGAGCAGTGTGTAGCTGGACTTAGTGGAAATGGGTAAGCATTAACTGAGCAGTACTAAAATTAAGTCATCCTGGGTAAGATGATAAACTATGTCCAGCAGCAAGGCCTCTGATCAGGAGGTTTTGAGGAGCGGAGAACCACCTCTTAATTGCTGGTGTTCTCAGGTCCACCTTGACCCGGGGGGTAGCACCTGTTAGGTTCCAGCTATGGGCAAATAGTTAACATCCAAACTTGTGTAAAAATAGGTTTTAATACTAGAAATACTTTGTAATAAAAAAAGAAAAATATTACCAGTAATAATTTTTGAAGGAAAAATTATTATCAGCAATACTTAAAAAAAAAAAAAAAAAAAAAAAAAATACCAGCAATACAAACAGCTATACATTCTTTGAAAAAAATATTACCAGCTATAGATTTCTTCAAGGAAAAATATTCCCAGAAATAGATTTTTGAAGAAAAACATATTACCAGCGATAAAAATTGTCTTGGCATTAAATAACCCATTGAGGTTGATATGCTATAAAACAAACCAAACCAAATATTAATAAGAACTAGATGCTATATCCCTAGACATGGATAGAGGAACAAGAACAATCTCCCCTCCAGAGATTGCATAAAGGATACAGTTTGGAATTCCTTGTAGATTACCTGTATCTACATACACCTAATGGAGGCCGTCAGACACAACAATAGAAATGTTGTGATAGCAACAACAAACTGGGACAATAGTCCCCATGTAAATAGTGTAAAAAATGGTAACTCCTCATCCTCAAATTTAAATTTATCTATCTTTTATAAAAGTCTGTAAATAAGTAATATTTTAAATAGTAAATGGGTTTGCCTCATTCACACTCCTCCCTAGATCTTGAACAGGAGTAGAGGTTTATACCTTGTCTCCTGTTTACTATTTGGTTTCTGCTTCCTTCTAAAATCTACTTCAACTCTGTATTTTTAACATCTCTACCTAAACTCTGAAATTTTATTTACTATTTATTTTTCCAGAATAGGAGTAGATAGGTTTGCCTATTGTGTGGTTCACACTCCTCCCCGGGCCTTTGAACACAAGAGTAGATGTTAATACCTTGTTTCGTGTTTAGGATTGGGTTTAAAAAAAAAAAAAAAAAAATTACTTATGGTCCTTATTTTGTAAGTACTTCTGTGACCAAAACAGTAATACTTAGCTAAAAGGGAATTCAGGTTCGTTTCCTGTCAAGGTATATTTTTTTAATAATACTTTTGATAATCTAGGCTGGTAGATGTTTATTTCTTCACCATTTTTTTTTTTTTAAGCTCATAAATAAATAAATTTCTTCTCTTTTATGTGTAGCTACTAAAAATAACATTCATTGCAGCAAGAAATAATGTCGGTTAAAAAAAAAAAAAAAATCTGTTGTTTAAATTACTTTGTTTCAGGTATGGAAATAATTATAAACTAGTAAGAGGGTGTACATACTGGAATGTTCTAATGAGAAGTATATATGTATATATGTGTGTGTGTGTGTATATATATATATATATAAGATAACAATTAAAGTAACCCCATCTCCTTGTGCTCTCAAATTATTATTGCATGCCTTCAACTTTTCAAAAACTCTGAAAAAGTTCACTTTCGTGATTGCCATCAGCTGCCATGTCATGTTCTCTTTAATCTCGTTCACTATGTTCCAACTGCTATTTTAGCCTTGGGTAGGCAAATCTGCGCTGCTTGTGCAAGGAATTGATACCATGTTTTACTCTCATCCTGTCTATTGCAAACCTGACGCCTTACTTGCTCATTCACTATGACTTCTACAATCATACAGTATGTGCATGTTCACTCAATGACATTCTCTGTGTCAATTGAGTAACCTGACAGGACAACATCTGGTCACTCCTGCACAGTAATATCCACTTTGATTGGTTACTAAATCACACCAAGGATATTCAAGATACCTGGATATGTCCAAAGCCAAGCTAGCCATGTTTCATTCTCACTGGGCAGACCCCAAATTTTAACTGAACCCTCGAAATACCCTGTCAGAGAGGCTCCGTGTCTTGGGAGACTATTAGGCCTTAGACTCATCCTTGCTCTGAAGTGGAACTCGTACATACGATTCATCGTTAAAGATGCAGGAAACATGGTTAGTCCCTTATATTGCTCCAGTAAGTACCTGACAACCAGGGATTGGCAGCTGATCTCTCATTTGATCTAGCTCTAACGTCTCTGGGGTGGGGAAAAACTGGATAGTCACATTCAGTGCCTCGAAACCCTAACTAGTTACAGACCGTCATCGCTGATTGAACCTGGAATTACCACTTGCCACAATGAATGGATGTCTTGTTGGGGAGAGAGGCACCTTGAAAGACTATTGAATCATAAACTCACTCTCTGACATCGAGTGGAACTCTTACATATGATCCATCTCTAAAGACACAGGAAAAATGGTTGCTTCTCTTTATCGCCCCAGTACGTACCTGACTCCTCTTACTATCCTCTACCTTTATAAGAGCCAGATCAGGCCAAAAATGGAGTACTGTTGCCATATTTGGGCAGGAGCTGTCTAGTCCTCACTTTCCAATCTCTATAGTCCAGAAGTGCCCTTCCTTGTAGGTGACAAATTATTTTCCACCCTCCAACCCCTCTCTAAGAGGCAGGATGTGGAGAATCTCTTGCTGTTCTGTCACAAAGTATTTGGATGAACTGCAATCCTTGGTTTCGTCAGTTCTAACCTTCATGGCTAGGACCCGCCATGCCACTCAAATTGTAGCAAACCACCCTTATTCCCACCGTATTCCTTTGGGGGAGAAGTAAGTTCCATTCGAACGGCTTCATCCTGTGAACCACTGCTCTGTGGAACCAACTCCCAAGAGGATGCTTCCTTGATTACTACAATCTTAACTTGTTCAAGTCTTGGGTTAACCATTATCTTTCCCCCTTATCTCTGTAAACTGCCTCTTATTCTGTAAGCCTCTACCCTCAATGGTCATTGAGTCATGTACAGAGTGAACCTTACTGTAAAAAAAAAAAAAAAAAAATCTGTGGAACTAACTCCTGTACAACCTTATAAAGTCTCGGGACAACAGTTATCTATTTTCAACAAATGAATTCACGTTCTGAGTAAGACGTTAAACTACGTCCAGCAGCAAGGCCTCTGATCAGGAGGTTTTGAGGAGCGTGGAACCACCTCTTAATTGCGGGGTGGTAGTACCTGTTAGGGTCCCAGCTATGGGCAAATAGTTAACTATTACCAGCAATACTTTTTTGAAAAAAATTATTACCAGCAATACAATTTTGAAGGAAATATATTACCAGAAACAGATTTTTGACAAAATAAAATATTACCAAAAAAAAAAAAAAATTTTGTCAGCATTAAATAACTCATTGAGGTTGATATGCCGTAAAACAAAATAAACCAAACCAATCTAAACCAAAGAATATATATTCTATTCATAATTAATCTATTCTAAAAATGTTGTCGGCATTAAATATAAATAACCAATTCAGGTTGATATGCCGTTCAAAAACAAAATAAACCAAACCAAATTAATTCAGTAACACTAACAGTAACACTCTATCTTGAGAGGCTCTTGGGCTATCGAATGAACGGCAGTAAAGAAAAATTCCAGACAGACATCGTGGTGGTGCGAGGTAATTAATAGTTGCTGACCCCCTTTTTTTTCTCCCACAATAAATATTACTTTATCCAGTCGGCGAAGCTACTAAACTATTATTATTGTCCTGGCGTTTTATTGTAATCCCAGCAGGGCACGTCTAAGTTTAGAAGTCGTGACCCCGTCCCATCCCAAAATGTAACTACCTGTAGAGGTGATCTTTGAGAACCGAGGGCTTTTCATTATCTTGTCTTGCCTACCTACGACCCTCTTTCTTTCCTCACACCGGAATGGTCGGCTTTCGTTTTATGAAACACAAATTATGCTAATAACCAGACAAGACTTGAAACTAAATCAAGAAACGAGACTGACAAAATTTAAATGAATCGACCTTGCACCGCCATCTCCAATCCCCTGACCTGGGCACTACAATCATCGGTCATATGTCGTAGCGGGTGTATATTATTAACAATTATTACTCGACAGATGACCCTTCTAACCTCCACCCCCTTCATGAGAAAGAGATCTGGTATTTTTCTGTTTTGACATGTCACGTCGTCTTTGTTGACGTTCATCTCCGGAAAAGAGGGCTTTTTTTTTCTTTCTTTTCAAATTTAAACATTCACCCAAATAATGGCTGTTTATTGTCAAATTTTAACTGTTTTAAAAATTATTGTTAAAAAAATAACTAAAAGCAATTTAGAAAACAAAGGATTTAACTATTTAAAGATTATTTTAGTAAATAAAATACATTTATTATTTTACTCAAATTAGAGTTGACACTGCAAACCAGTTTTATCGTTTTCCCAGATCCATTTTTGTGTTTCTTGAACAAACATCCACAGAGTCAACCTGTGGTTTATATTGAAGCAATTCTGAGCGATCCTTAGTTATAGTGTCCCTCTAGGGAAATGTACAGTTTTAATTTCAGTTGTTCTTTTATACTGGTTTACGACCACCGGTAGAGTATATAAGAACAAAATAAATGTACGTTAGTTTGGAAATAGCATTAGACGTCAGTTTATGACAAAACTAGGGACCGACATTTTTCAGTGTCCGGACAACGTATTTATACGTCGGCAGCAGGCAAAGTAAGTTTTGTAAAGACGTACAATTACGTTGACAGCAACGCAAGTGTTAAGCATTAACACCTCAAAGTCTTTATGAAATCTTAACTAGTCCCCATATATACGACTTTTTGTCTGCGGGAGGAGGGGAATAAAAACAAAAATTTGAAAATCTAACCTCAAAGTGCGTCTTCTCATTTACGCTTCTTTAACACTGGTTGTTGCAGAAACTATGCTGAGCGGACCTTAGTTACAGTTCAAGTATGTGCCCTACCAGAGCTACAAACGGTTTTGAAATCAGTTGTCCTTCTTCTGTCTTGATTTCCAATCAAGGTTATAGAATCCCGCTTGTTAACAGTTAATAAAATTATTTCTTGTTATAAAAAAAATTAAACAAAAGCAATTTAAAAAACAAGAGGTTTATTATTTATAATTGATTTTGGTAAATAAAATAAATGAAGAGAAAAATTTAATTAATAAGAGTGTCTGAAGTCCTGTAAAAGGTTTCGTTTCTGTTCACTGCGTCCAGCGTTGAAGTTTTTACCAGTGTAAAATTATTCTCCAATTATATTATTGACGTTCAACCAAGCATGCGACACTTCAAAGAATTTTCTCTCAACAATCCAAGAATGCTAAATATATTTCAAACTATCTCTCTTCTTCGTCTACTTTTAAAATTATGCAACCATACATCTAGGGACCTCTACCAAAAAAACAAAACACACACACACAAAAAAAACAAAACAAAAAAAAAACGCGAAACTTAAGGTTTAAAATGAATTTTAAAAAATGAAAAGAAATTGCTTAAAGCTTTTATTTTAATTTTAATTTAAAGCTAATAGATTAAATTTAATATTTCCAAGAAGCAAAATACTTTGCTGTATTTCAAAAACTAATTTAAATTGGTTGGAAGGAGTGTTTTTTTTTTTTTTTTTTTTTTTTGTTTTCGTAAAATAGCCAATTATTTTAGTAGTCATTCAACGCAGTGTAATTCCCTTTCTTAAAAAATCTTTCAAAAATAAAATACTTTTCTAAAATTTTCTTTGAGGAATATTACCTGATTTAACGTATAATTAATCTGATTTGAAATATTATTTACTTTAGCTTTAAATTATCGCAGAAATACATTTTTTAACCCGACAGTAACCTTAAAAATTTAGGAAAATATTCTCTGTAATTCAATGTTTTATTGAATTTTAGAAATGTGGACTTTTTACTATATTTTTTATTTATTATATTTTTTTACTATATAAATACTCTTATTTTCTGATAATATCGTGTATGGTCACCTGTACTTACAAAAGTACGCACACACACAAAATCAAAATTCTTTTTAAAATATTGGTATTTGATTTGTATTAAGCCTTGTCATTTATGATTAGTAAATATAGTTTTCACGTAATAATAATATTTGAAAGGTTGAAATTAGTACAGGATTTTAGAAAGATTTAAAAGGCAATGAATTTTTCTAAATTAAGAAAATGTAAGCAATTCTTGTAAAAATTCATTATTCATCGAAAAAACTTAAGACAATAGTGTCTTTTAATATATCTTATTTATAAAAGCCATTAAAAGCTTTCATTAAATGTCTTAGTTTTATTGCATTATTTTTTTTATTTTACGATTCAGAGAAGATTTTCGGTAAATGGTGTTTCTGTTTGACAAAAACAAATTCAGGATTTAAATTTTCCAAGGAGTCCAGCTTTTTTTTTTTTTTTTTCTTTAAACCAATATACATAGGAAGAGAATAGAATTTTAATTTCTCGAAACTTCAGAAAATTAAGTAAGTGGGGGGGGGGTAACATATATATCCTTCATCCGTGAGTAAGTCCCGAAAATTTCATTAAAATACGACAATTATTTGATTTTTGCAAGAATTTCCAATACAATGTGTTTTTAACGCCAAAAAAAGACGCTAAAATTCCCTAAGTTTTTTTCTGGTGTCAATATTTCATCATAAATTAGTATGGCATATTTTTGAGCAACCTTTTGTGCTGTGAATCTGACATGTCACGTTTTTCGTTTTAGCTCGTCCACCTCGACCAAGCTTTGGCGACACTTAAGACGATGTCCCTTAAAAAAATTGCCCAAAGCGGAAAGCCAAAACATGACAAAAACAATTTGTTTTTGGTATTTATTAAAGTTATTATTACGAGGAAAGATCAAAGGATGTTTTTATGTAAAAGTTAATTTTATTTTAATTTTATCCTTTTTTAGAACCTTTGACATTGTTAAAAATCTTTTTTTTTTTTTTTTTTTTTTTTTTTTTTCTGGTGTCAGCAATAAATTTGTACGGGAAATTTGAGCATTTTTGTGCGGCGAAAAATAACTTTATTTGGAAATTCTTGAAAAAGTCAAATATTGTTGGATTTTAATTTTTAATGAAACTTTCAGGACATATTTAGAAGTTAATTAAATTATTTTTTAAATGTTTCTTAGAAATTCTTGGCAAAAATATTTTAATAGAGATCCTTCCCTGCCCCCCCCCCCTTAGAATGTCTGATTGTCAACTTCTTGAGAGCAACTCCCTGCGTCTGCTCGGTCTCACGTTGACTGCTGACCTGAGTTGGAACAAATACATTGAGTCAATTGCTTCGTCCACCGCAAGGAAAGTTGGCTCTCTGTGCCGCGCCAGGAAATTTTTCACATCGGAATCGATCCTTCAAATCTACAAATCAACCATTCGCCCTTGCATGGAGTATTGCTGCCATATATGGTCTGGGGCACCTTCTGTTTACTTTGGAGTTCTTGACAAGATCCAGAGACGGATATGTAATATGATTGGCCCTGATCTGGCGTCACGTCTACAGTCATTCTCTCACAGACGCGCCGTCGCCTCTCTCTGTCTTTTCTACAAATACTTTCATGGTAATTGCTCCAGTGAGCTGCTTTCACTGGTTCCCAGACTCCATGAATTCAAGCGCCCTACGAGGCTGGCATCTCGCCCCCCACCCTTACACTGTAGAAACTTTTAAATGTAGCCGTCTCTTCTACTCCAATAGCTTCATACCTCGCACCTCTCGCCTGTGGAACACCCTTCCCTATTACTGTTTCCCTGAGAGCTATAATCTCCAATTATTCAAATGTAATGTCAATCGACATCTCCAGTTACCTTGATTTACCCAGTATCCCTCTCCTCATCCTTTCTTCTATCACTCCTATCTGCTCTTGCTCCAAATCTTCTGCAACCCCCTGCATCCTAGTGGCTTCACGCCTTGCTCGGGGCGTAATGCTTATAAAAAAAAATCTGTTACCTCGCACTTATTCAATTTTGAAATGTTGAGAAAGTCTTTTTTTTTTTTTTTTTTCTTTTTTGTAGGGCTTATTCAATGTCATTTAATTTAATATGCAAGGAGTATTGATTGGACATAAGCAAGGAAATGCAGGTCAACATTTTTGTTTTTGATATACTTTTTTAATAAGTATATAATACAATTGCAAAATTACTTAAATATTACTGTCCATTTTTTTACGTACGAGTAAGTAAATTATTTAAACTATGTTACCAGTGAAATCCGTCAAGAGGTCGGCCTCGAAACGGAACGCGTTCTCTCCTGCTGAACCCAAGAACCTCCTGGTATCCGGTACAGGGGACATTCCATTGGCAGCACTTCTCGTCGCAACCTGTTTGCAAATTCCTTAATGTCTATTGGCTTTATGTACGCCGTGAGTAAAACTGCCAGTTTAAATTGCGTATGGCGTATTATACGCTATACCGCTCGCGTTTCTAGGAATTGATTATGCGTTGTTGTGAATAATATATATATATATATATATATATATATATATATATATATATATATATATATATATATATATATATATAATTTTTTTTTTTCTTTTTTTTATATAAACATTCGGTCAATGTTCTCCATTTCGATCGGTCGACAGCCAGCCAACCTGATGTCACGCCAACTCTGTGATTTTCTTAGATGGTTTGTCGTTGCCGGTTAGTTTGCGGTCGGTGGCCTTCCGTTTTTTTTTTTGTTTTTCTTTCTTTTAGGGAGACATTCACCATCGGGCTTCTTGTATAATCCCGACTCTGCTCTCATTTCGTCGACCTTTCCCAACGCTACCAAAAACGTAGTTTTTTTTTTTTTTTTTTTTTTTTTTTTTGCGTCGTCAACTGGTGGTGTTTTTCATGTTCACAACTATCGGATATCGACTCGCAGGGAGATAAATTCTGCGGAAATTTCGCCCAGTGTTGATTGTAATTTTGCGGAGATGTCTGGTGTGAAGTCACCGCGGCCGTGAGATAATGTCTTTGTCTCTGCTGACCACCACCCCGCGCCCAAAAGTGTTAATAACTCGTAACTGGTTTAAATGAAAACAAATTGAAGAATTTAATTTTTAAATGACGGTTTTCGGTATAATTAAAATTATTTTATCAATAAATTTGACTTATTGCTACGTCAGCTACTAAGAAAGTTGGTTCACTGAGTTGTGTGGGACAATTTTTCTCTATAGAATCGATCTTTCATATCTGTCTACCATTCATCCGTGCTTAGAGTATTGCCTGCATATATGGTCCGGTGACCCTGATATTTACTTGGAGCTCCTTGATAAAATCCAAAAGAATCACCAATATTATTGGTCCTGATCTACCGGCTTGGCTTCAGTCACTTTCCCATCGCCATAAGGTTGCCTCCCTGTGCCTTTCCTAAATACTTTCATGGTAATTGTTCAGATGAGCTATTCACTATGGTACCTAAACTTTATGAAGTGTAGGTACCATAAAGAGATCTCATCAATTTCCAGTTGAGCTGGCTAGACGTAGCCGTAACTTCTATGCAAACAGTTTTTTTTTTTTTTGCTTGTGGTTCTCGCTTCCAATTCCATGTTTTCCAGCCAACTTTAATGTGAAGAAATTTAAATGCAATGCCAATTGCTATCTACTGTCTTCTTGATTACTCTTTCCTCTTCCCGCTCATTATTAATGTTTCTGTTCCTAATTTTTTCACACCCTTTAATCCCTTGTGTCTTAGTAGCATCACTGTCTTGCATGGGATGTACTGATTTAAAAAAAACAAAAAACATTGTAATAATTTGTGTGATCTTGGTCCTGGGCACTATATTCTTGTCTATTTGGGCTGTGGGTTTGTTAGAAGTAACAGCAATAGGAAGGAGGGAGGGAG
Source organism: Acanthosepion lycidas (assembly GCA_963932145.1). Taxonomy (NCBI): domain Eukaryota; kingdom Metazoa; phylum Mollusca; class Cephalopoda; order Sepiida; family Sepiidae; genus Acanthosepion; species Acanthosepion lycidas. Next base: position 18,744,329 of record OZ010609.1, on the reverse strand, counting down.
GGAAGGAAGCTTAATGAACTGACCCCGACTTTCTCTTTATCATCTTCTCTCCGTTTGGTCCCTTCTGTGTCTTTTTTTTTTTTTTTGTCTTGTTTATATAAAGAACTTTGCACACACCTGGCATTGATTTATTGTATATTTTCTGATAAGATAGCCATGACTTTTCTTTGTTTTATAACAGGTCACTTCTTGGAATGTGGTCAGGCCAAATTCCTGGTCTGAATTTTGGTAATGAAATGAACATTTGGGGACTCTATATAAAGATAGCAAGAATTCTTCTTTGGAATTTGGGAAATTTTAGAAGCCCATAAATCCTTGTCATATTGCTCTGTGGGGCAACTGGGTAGGTTGGGGAAAGATCTAGTTTTACTAAATCTACTTGGTTTATTTCAGGTTCAAATCTTTCTTGAGCCTTCTCCAAACCCATTTTATAACTTCTAATTATTTTTAATCCTTTCTTTATTTCCTTATTCTTCTTGGTGCTTAATTAGTTTCCCTGATTACGTTGTTCAGACTTTTGTCTTCATCTTTATTACCATATTCACGATGTTTCTGCTGTTGTGCACTCTGACCTTCTTCAGGTGATATATGTTGGAATTTCGAACTGACCCTTTATTTAGGTTGATGGGGGTAGATTTGGGGGTGGATTGGTGGGGTACACTATTTACATTATTTGAACTATTGTCCTCATCTTTGTTGCCATATTTATCACAAATGTTTTAGCTGTTGTATGCTCAGGTCTTCTTCAGATGGTTGGAATGTTAAGATGAACCCTTTATTTCCTCAAGGACGCATGACACAATGGATAAAGGTGTTAGATCCAGTGACAGAACCTAAAGAGTGTGAGTTCAATACCTGGTTAAGGCAGTAGAGAACTCGGAGAGGGGACTTAACAGGAGATAACTGATAATTGACATCCATTAGACATGACATGTGGAACTAGAACAGTCTACCCCAGTGAGCGAAATAAAGGGTTCAGTTCGACATTCCAACGACCTGAAGAAGACCAGAGCGTACAACGGCCGAAACGTGATAAATATAGCAACAAAGATTCGGACAATAGTCTGAATAACGTAAATGGTGTACATAATATCTCATCTCAGAAATATAGACTGGGGGGGGGGCATCTTGGTATGAGTTAATTCCCTTTAGGTAATTGACTCCAAGTTTTTATTCACTGTGCTGTAGACAGGTATTGAACTCACAACCAGCAATATAGATGAGGACAACAGTCCAAATGATGTAAATAGTTACAATACCTCTTTTCAGAAATAGATGAATCCTAGAGAAGGCTAGAGTGTACAACAGCCGAAACGTGAATATGGCATTAAAGATGAGGACAAAAGTCTGAACAATGTAACGCAAATAGTGGAAATAGTTACAATACCTCGTCTCAGAAATATAGTTTCTCTGAATTTTGTTTACTGTTTAATCTTGCTTCAAATTGTCATTGGCCATTCTCGTGTAGTAAAGCATCAATCTAGAGTTTATGCCTGGTAGGTGATGACCTTGCCGCATAGATACGGATAGTACGCCTGAAGAAGGCCCAAAAAAATGGATAGGCTGAAATGTTATGGGGACCACCATAAGTAACGACAGAGTTCATTTGTACGAATTAGTGTCACAATTTTTCCTGGCATCAGTAGACAACAATGAATCTACATCAAAGGCAATCAATGACAACTAAAAAGTTCTGTTGATCTCTTTTGGTGTCTGTGTTCAAAATAGCATATCGAAGTCTACTTTATGGTTGGTTTATCGTTAAGTGATTGTATAAGTTTTTGTGGTAATTTTCAAAATTATTATTGTAAAATGAAACTAATCTTAACAAGGATTGATCTTTTGAAAGTGAACTCAGTGTGTACCATTTTTAGTGACTGTATCGTTTAAAGAAAAAAGTGTTCGTTCATAATGCTCAGGTCCAGTAGCCCTGGCATATGGTGTGAAAGTTATGTTCTGTCACTAAAGTTACTATTATTGAACAGGTCTTTAAGTAATTCCAGATTTTTTTTTTTTTTTTTTTTTTTTTGTTGTTGTTAATAATAATATTAATAATATTAATAATAATAGTAGTAGTATTTATTTATTTATTTTTTTTTTTTTTTAATGGTTTCCTTCAATAAATCTTAACTTCTGCAACTACTTTGGTGGTAGTCTCTCTTCTGGGTTGTGAACATTGCTTGCAGTTCTTGGATTTGTACTATGGTACGTCAAAAGCTTGCTTTCAGTGGTTCTTCTATAGAGGAAAGAAGGCTGAGAGAATGTAATGCTTACAGTATACATAGAATGCGAGTCGAGGAAAACAGCAAATAGCCCAGCTGACAAATTTGGGGTCACCAATTGTAGAGGTTCACTGCAACGATGGGGTTACCACTTGTAGAGTGAAATTGGTTGCGTGTTCAAAGCAACATGAATCCTCAACACTTTTAATTATTTCTTCAAATCAATGAACAAAATGAGAAAAAGCACAACAATATTATACAACTTTTTAATTTATAAAGCATAAGAAATATGATTTATGATGGAGTAAATTTAAATTTGTGAATGAAATCTTTGTGGTGTTTGAATCATTTTTTTTTTTTGTTTTTTTGTTTTTTTTTAAACTCTTTTTTTGTGTTTGTGGATTGTAGTTTGAGTTTAAGTGAAAGATTGTGTGTTGAATTTGTTGTGATAAAATTTTCACAATGTCAGTGAAAGTATTAATCTGTTTATGTAAAATTAAAATGTAATTTTTGTGTAAATGAAGTTGTGGTGAAAGTTTTTCTTCCTTCGACTGTATTTTTGTCCAGAAATAATATTGGGCTGTTTATGATAAATCGGAAAATGATCAATGTTCTGTGATTGAGAACTTGCAGTGATAAGCAATGCTTTGCTGTGAAATGAATGAAGTTGAGTATGAAGGTGAGTGAGTGAATGTCTGAAAGTTCGTATTATGTTAAAAAGTAACTTTAAAACTTTACATGAAGTGGATTTGTTTAGCAACTGGTTTGTAGTCACAATGCTCACTAGTTTGCATGCTGAATTTATTTACTTCAGTGGACATGTGATAGGCTCCAGGAAATTGGTGCCAAAATATTTGACTCGATCACAAGATGAAAAATTGATGGTGGATGGCAATGCCCACTTGCTTGTTTATGAACCAAGCAGCAAGTGAATTCTTGGAAAATGTGTGTGGAGCTGGTTTTATACAAGAATATCACCGTGATCCACTTTTAGATGGTTTTTGCACAGACGTGTAGAATTACTATTCTACAAAGTAATAAGTCCTGAAAGCCAAACACAAAACCAAGGAAGTTGTGGAGAATCGTGATTGTTCACTACTGAGGTGACATGACACAGATTCTTAGTATTAGGTTGGTGCAAAAATAATGACGTTTTTTGACGTATTTTAAATGTCAAAAACGTCATTATTTTTGCACCAACCTAATACTTTACGGTTGTGATTTAAAAAAAAAAATGAAAGAAAAACTGACCAGAATTAGCAACCAAAGGTGTTTGTCATTTTTTTTTTTTTTTTTTTTTTTTTTGATTGGCAGGAAATGATGACTGATAAAATGTTAGTTCTTCTAAGTTGCGACCTTGTGACCCTTTCTTTTGCAAAGAATTTATGCCTGGGTTTTTAAAGTGGCTACAGCCATGAATAAAATAATATCCACCTGCCAAAAAATAAATAAGAGTTTACAGTTTATATGAAAATTAGAGCCTTTTTTTTTTTTTAATAAGTTGAACTTTGAACTGGACGTTTTATTAGGAATGATAAATGAATTGTTCTCTAGCTTTAATAGGTACTACCGCAGAAAACATGATACCTACATTTTGAAAGGAATCTTTTGAAAATGAAAAATCTTTCTTGAAGCTTTTATTTTAGTTTTAATATAAAGGTATACATTAAATTTAATATTTTCAATAAATAAAATAATTTTAACTATTTCAAAATTAATTTAAATTGACTGGAAGGTTTTTATTTATACATTTGTATATTTATACATTTGTATATTTATACATTTGTATATTTATACATTTGTATATTTATTTGCTGAAATTGAAATAGCTGATTAGCGTCCTTTTTTTTTTCTTTTAGTTGTCTTTCACTGCAATCTAATTCTCTTTATTAAAAAATCTTCCAAAAATAAAATATACTTTTCTGAAACTTTGAGAAATATTAGCTAATCTAAAATATAATTAATTTGATTTGAAACAAATCTTATTTACTTTAAGTTTAAAATATCATAGAAATGCAATTTTTAACATAGCTGTAGCTGTTTATTATAGCTGCTGACATCTTTGACAAATTGAGTTTTATCTAATGTTGTTCTATAGAGGATTTCACCATAAAAAATCATTGAATATAACATGAGTACCTTTTTATATATATTTTTTAAGTACCCATGAATCTTAAAATGATTTTAATAAGTTGAACTTTTGACTGGCTGTTTTATTAGAAACTATAGATGAATTGTTCTCTAGCTTTAAAAATTCACTTGTGGATCATCTGCTGTTCTTGAATCATTGCAAGCTCTATTTTGTCTTGAAGATGTAGGTTTCTTGCTTACATTTTCAACAATGTCAATTCTAATGGAACCAATTGCTAAGAAAATTCTCTAGACATTCAATTTAATCTGAAGCAGAGACTCTTGTTAAAAAAAAAAAAAATGTATTTATTCACTCAATACAACTCCCGTACAACTTATATTTAAATTAAATCTACCTGTTGGGTGGATCATAATGACTATATTGCATTAATCTTCCAAGAAGGGCCTGTCTACCTTGAAAATCAACATACAAAGTTCAAAGGAAAGAACATGGCTGGAGGCCAGAGTGTATCAGCAATTGAGTGATATCACAAGGGAGGGCTTTTTTCGTTTTTCTTCTATATCCAGTCATCTCAGCTTTTCGAGATCTCATGTCCTCTTTTTCTAAAGAGTGCTATAAAATCATTTTCAGCTTCTAAATAAATAAACAAACAAAAGTTTGTTTTCCAACAATTTGTAGCACAAATTTCCAGTGACTGATAATTATATTTTAAAGTAGAAGCAATTTCATTACTCACATTACCCCCTCCCAAGTCCTACTCCTGGAATAAATTTATAGGGAGTAATTCTGGCTGTATAATTTTCTGTGTGAGTGGAGTGGGTAGGAGAAATTCTAACACTTGTGTTTAAATATTTTGAGTTGGCACGTAATCTTTTAAACAGAAAATTAAACATAAAATTAACTATTTTTTAAGTTACTAGGACAAGTTTTTGAGAATGGTAAAATATATTCAATTATTTTATTTACTAATAATATTATATTATGATAAAAATATAGTTTGATGGTATGAGTTTGTGCTCAATGTCAGGGATAGAGTGTATGTAAACATAAAAGTGGGTAGTGTGGTCAACATCCAGTGGTGACAGTCTGTTTGCAGTTGTCATGGTGGTTGTGTTTAATTGTGTGTGCGTGTGAGATATAATTTTTTTGCATTACAAAATTTAAGGATAGTTAGGAATAAGCATGATTTATGTCATTTTAATGTATATTCTAAAAGCTAAAAAAAAAACCCAACCGAATTCGTCCCAACCTTATCAAGTTTATTTCTGGGATATAAAAAATAACATTCAGACCCAGTAAGCATTCCCTCTGTTTAGAGGGAAGACCCACAGGATCTGATATACAAGAACTCTAGAACCTTGAGGTGATATGAGGAGTGGGACCTTGATTTTTTTTTTTTAAATTTGTATTTTTTTTTTTTCTTTTTCTCCCTCCATTGGTTATCATTAATATCGATTAAATTTACACGTTTATTTTTTTTTTTTATCCCAGAAATAAACTTGATAAGGCTGGGACAAAACTGGTTGTGTTTTTTTTTTTTTTTTTTTTTTTTAGCTTTTAAAATATACATTAAAATGACATACAAATTATGCTTATTCCTAGCTCTCTCTCATATATATATATATATATATATATATATATATATATATATGGCTGATGATGAATGGTATCAAGTTGTGCTGGACTGAAATAGACTATACCCTCATTTTGATTATTTTATTTTATTTATTTATTTTTTTATTACAGTAAAAATCCAAATGTGGGTATAGTCTATTTCAGGTTGGCACAACTTAATGCCAATCCTCATCAGCCCTTGATACTTGTCCTACTCAAAGAGATGCCTTGTTTTTGATAAGGGTCTTATGTTGTTGACAAGGGGAAGGTGTAAAGTAACTCTTTAAGGGGAATTGGAGTTTATTTATGGCCAGAGCCTTTCATTGTATGAATTTTGGTTCCTACTACAGGATACTACACTCTGCAAACAACAAGGATGTTTTACTGGAATAGTAGTATTTAGACAATAAGGGTTTAATATTATTAAGTGATGGGGGATTTAAATATAAAACAAATTAACATATTAGGTTGGTGCAAAAATAATGACGTAATAATGTTGTTTTTTGACGTTAAAAATACGTCAAAAAACGACATTATTACATCATTATTTTTGCACCAACCTAATAAATTAGTTGAGTGATAGATTCATAAATTTTGTGAGTAATACTGAGACACCTAATGCAATAAATCATGCTGTACAACACACACACACACACACGAGAGAACATTGAAGTCAACACTTAGAGGCAACAGTCTGTTTCATGCTAGACACAATCGTCAGGCCATATATAAATAACCAGTTTTATCTGTGATAACTCTTATTTGAACTGCAAGTTATCATTTTTGCTAAATTTTACAAATATCACACAGTAAAATGCAGATTCTCTATAAGTGGAGTAAAGTCCATTTTAGCGTTTCAAACAAAGTTGTTACCAAACAATGATTTATCTTCCTTACACCGTTCATAACATGTCATATTCTGTGACTTTTTGGATAAAAGAAGTAAAATAAATTGAAAATTAATGTATAATATAAATTATTTCAAATATTTCTTCTTTTTTTTTTTTTTTTTTTTTTTTTTTCACTTGAGTAAAGCTGAAACACAATTTAACATTTTTTTGTTTGTTTGTTTAGCCAAAATTTCAGTAAGTGTATAAAACAAAATAATTAGTGTTCTTTTCCAAATTCTAAAATCAGATTCTAATTTTTTTTTCCAATAAAAAACAAGAAACTCACATTTTTGGTGAATTCTCAATAAATTTTATTTAAAAGTCAAAAGCTTTACTGAAATTAGTCAAAATAAATTCTATTATATTTCAGACGATATATAAAAGATGTAACAATCTGCTTATAAGGAGAATAAATAAAAACTCTTTGACATGTTAAAATGAAGAAAAAAAAAAAAAAAAACGATATCTAAGGTTTAAAATGCATTTTAAAAATGAATAAATCTTTCTTGGGGCTTTTACTTCAGTTAATAGATTAAATTTAATACTTATAATAAGAAAAATACTTTGCTGTATTTGAAAACGAATTTAAATTGATTGGAATTATTTTTTTTAAATCTCTAAAAATAAAATCGACCATATTGACATCTGTCAGCACAATTATTTTTATTAAAAAAATCTTACAAAATATTGTTGAAACTTTTATTTGAGGAAGATTAACGGATTTAAAATTTAATTAATCTGAATTTAGACAAGAAGGTTCTAAAAAGGATTTTATTTTAAAAAAATATAATTTAATAATAAAATAAAATCGACTTTTGTCTTTTCTTGATTTTGACGAAACTTTTTTTTTTTTAATTATTTTTTTATTAAATTTTGGACTTTTTTTCATAATGTATGGTCTCTTTTTTTTTTTTTTTTTTTTTTTTTAACAAATCTTTGAACGTACCTGTTAAAATGTTATTTCTTCGTGGCGCTCATAGATGTCGGTGTGTATTATTGTAAAAGAAAGCCGAAACCTTTCCACAATTATTAAGGGGAGATAACTCTGACAGCTTCTTGACTGCCTCATTCGATCCCATTATGAGAGAAAAATTAATTTTATTTATTTATTTATTATTATTATTATTATTATTATTTTTTTTTTTTTTTTTAGATACAAGTCTTTTATTATTTTTATGCTATTGTTAACAGTTGATATTTTAAATTCATTTAGTTTGGAAAGAATCAGTTCTTATTTTAGAGATTATCTTTTGTGCAGAAACCAAACGATAAAAGTTGAAAATAAAAAATAAACATCACGACTTTTTTAAATTCATTTTTAAAAAGGGAAAATCTTGAAGGTTTTACTTTTATTTTAGATTAAATTTCAAGCTAATTATTTAATATTTCCAATAAACTGCTGTATTTAAAAAATAATTGATTGGAATTAAATGTTTTCAATTCGCTAAAAATGGGTGATTTATTTTAGAAACATAGCGTAAATTCATTTTATTAAAAAATGTTTCAAAAATAAGATGTACTTTTCTGATGCAAGGAAAATAATTTTTAACCAAAATTTCGCAAGTTCTAAAAGGATAAAAAATAAAGATTTTGGCGATAAAACTGTTTTAAATTTGGGGTATATTTTTCTTTTTCATTACGAATGCTTAGTTTTTAGTGAATCTTTGGAGTTACTTAGAAGTTCTTCGTTTACGATATTTTCAATAAAGAAATTGTAAAAAGTTTATTTACAGCGTGTTACAAGCAATCATATGCGGTTATAGATTTTGTATCCTTTAAGTTTCTATTAATATTACGTGTGAGAAAATAAGGTACGATAGGTTTATGATCTATTTTCTAAGTCAAACAAAAAGGATAAACCGTTTCCTTTTTGTTTGACTTAGAAAATATATCAAAGACTGGTGGTGTGTAAAATTAATTTTTTTTCGACGATCTATGAGAATCTGATGGCTTCACGTTTTACCGAGAATAATTTAATTTTCTGATTGGTTGAAAAACATGAACAGTTACACGCATTTTTATTGGATAAAATATCGATGGCAAAATTTCTCGTAGTAAAAAGCTGTTTAGATCTGCCGTTTACTCTGTGACCACTTATGTTCGAATAGAGATTTCATCATCTGTTGAAAGCATTTCAATTGGCCAGAAAAATCTAAATCTGTCCGTGATTTTTCTTTTAGCGCATTCAGCTGACATTGTCCTTACTGTCACAGTGCTCTACAAAAATATCTCCGTTGACATCCAGAATAATAAACAATCTTTTATAAAAATGTTAGAAAACTGATTTAAGTAGTTCCCCGCTCCCCCCGTTTGTTTCAACAACAAAAAAACAAAAAACTATTACTGTTCTTTTCAGTTTTTCTCAATCAATTCTTCTGTTTGTAGATAAAGATACATATGTTGCGTATTACAATTTGAATAAACCGACGACAAAGAAAAAGGCAAGAATAATGTTTAAAATATATAATAAAAATACTAGCAGCAGTGTTTCATTGTTGAATTTTTGTCGTTCACTTGGAGCAGTTTAAAGTCAGCTCCCCTCTCCCGAATATCAATATTAGTAACAACAATTGGGTGCAACTGAGGTACATCCCTAAATGGGGAGGGATTAACAATTTGAATAGGGGGTGGCGCTGAAAAGGGCCGTTTTTGCTTTCTTAATCTTGCAAGGAAGGAATCTCTTCCATGAACCGTCATAATTATTATTAAATACTATAATTTTTATTTATAATATTTTTTTTTTTAATAATTTTAATCTTTTGCGTTAGATTTCAACTCTCTAAATTAATTGTACGTTGTTTTGTTTTTTTTGTTTTTTTTACATACATTAAATTTTGCCTTTGATTTTTGCGCAAAGTGTAAAAAATCAGTTTTTTCGATTTTTCACCTTCAAGGTTGTAATTTTTTTCCCATCCAGTTTGAACTCAAAACTGGCACTGAAGAATTATCTATTAAAAAAAAAAATAATCGAAATCTGATGAAAACTAGAAACGCAGAAACATCCGATCACACACACATTTTGAGAATTATAGACATAGATTTTTATATCCCTCCCCTTTTTTTCCACAACTAAATTTCTTTTTACTCTCTTTGTGGTTATTTAAGATGAAAGGGTATGTTATTTCTCCGCGGCGTGTATGTGTTAGAAAAAAGGCCAGAGAGAAAGTGATGAGGAAAGTGTAAGCGTCACGTAGCGTAGTGAAGAAAACTAGTGAATGAGTAAGGGAGTTTCTTTTCAGTTGTGCGTGCCGTGAACTGTTGCCGTCCTTACTGGCTTGTCTGGCCTAGAAACGTTGCTTATATACATCCTTCAAAGGGATCACGGAGCATGTTTTATATTTGCCGGCGGGAACGTGACTCGTTGGTTAAAAAATGTAAAATGTTTATTTTTCAAAGGGTTAATTTATTAACTGGATGGATGCACGAATCCTCCGACTCTGAAACCGTTTTTTTGTCATTTGGTGTTTAATTCCGCCTTCGCTCCACAGATATTGTTATCTATATTGCGAAATCTAACAATTCATTATAGCCCCGCCTTTTTTTATTTTTATTTTTTTTATAATCATGTCAATCCTAGCAAGGCGATAAAGCCACTAAGATGCAAGGAGGTTACTGAGAGTGAAAGAATATGAGAAAAATCATTAAGGAGCGAGAACAATAAAAGAACAGGGTTCAAGAAGACATGGCAACGATTGACATTGCTTTTCAAAATTTTTTTGAAAAGCAAGAAACCGGAAAAGTTTCACAAGTAATAAGTACAAGAGAAGAAACTACTAGCATAGAACTTACGGTTCCATCTAACAATTTCAACTGTAAAATGATGAGACCTAACTGCCAATCCAGAGTCCTGTTGCCAGAGATAGGGTTTTCCAGCAGTACCCCCCCCCCCGACCCAGGGCAGCACTACCTCCTCAAGGCACTCGATGAAGGCCTCCATATTGAGTCTGAGGTCCCGTGGGAAGATGAATGGCAGCATTAATGTTGCTACCATAAGTGATCACTTCGTAATCACTATTAAACTCGCTCAACTCTTTCCGAATCCTCTGCACGGTCCTCAGATTGACACCCAAAAACGTGCATGCGCGAAATGAAAAATATAAAATGATGACAATTTACCCATCGCATTCTGTAGACATGAATTATTTTAAAAAAAATTTAATTGGAGTTTTTTTTTTTTTTGTGTGTTTAAGCTGAAGCAGTACCTTTCAGTTCATCGTCGGACCTATAATTTGGTTACAAAAATTGAATTTTGTATTCTTTACGTGTATCTCAGAGTATGAAGCGAGGCAAAGTGATCTAATGGAATTAATTCAGTCAGTGTATTAGGAAAACGTTTCGGAATCTAAAAATACCCCCACCTCTATCTTGTAAAAAGGTTAACAACCTTGGTACGCAACGTTTGTAGGTAGGAATATTTATTTTCTTTAATAAATTGAATATCAAATTTTATATGTCTGGGAATAAGTTTCTCGTGCTTCGCCTTTCGCTTAAACATTGAAAAAGCAAGACGTAAAACATGGAAGAAGCAAGATTTTTTTTTTTTTTTTTTTTTTTTCTCAATGATTTGACATGCGAGCTTTATTTAGGCTAAAAAAACAGCAACGAATTAGGTTAAAAAAATATAATGAAATTTAAAAAGGAGTACTACCCCCCCCCCAAAAAAAAAATGCATTTCAATAGTTTTTACAAATTCCCTTTCTAAAGTCGGAAAATTTTTTTTATTTTATTTTAATTTTTAATTTTTTAAAAATTTTTTTATTTATTTTATTTTATTTTATTTATTTATTTTTATTTATTTATTTATTTTTTTTTTTTTTGAGGGATACGTTTTTATCTTCTTGACACAATTTTCAGATTTTTTTTATTTTTTTTTTAAATGTTTTTGGGACTACAAGGGTGTTTGATTGCCCCGGGGAAACTTGTCCTTATTTTTGCAATATGAGTTAGAGGCGGGGGTTAAACAAAAGTTGTATTTTTTTCCGCTTCATGTTTTTTTTGTGGTTAAGATTAGTATTTATGGGAGATTATTGTAATTTACAAGCTAGAATATTGAAAACTCTTTTCTTTTTCTTCTTAAAAGAAACGACAAATTCGATTTCGATTTCCGATTTCGCGTGCCTGTTTGTTAAACAGAGCGCAGCGCACCTTGCAATGTAAACAGTAAACACTTTCTTTGTTTAAGTGGCAAACTAATGCAGGAAGAAGACTTAATTTTTAATATATTTACATGAACTAATTAAAAATAGATGGATGGTTTTTATTTCTTTTATCAATTTCTTTTTTTGGTTTATTTTTAAATAAAAAAAAAAGTATGACATTTAGTAACCAACCTCTAGCACTGAAACAGACATATCGGCGGAGGTGATCAATGACTGACTACGTTTTGAAATAAGATTAATATATTAAAAAAAAAAAAGGAATAACTATCGATTTTTCTATTTTTTAAAAATAGATTTTGCTTTTGCAGGTTTGTTTTTATTTGCACGTAAAAACACAAGTTAGAAAAATAACTGCGCAGTTCATGAAAATTCCCCAATGACAAAAAGACAAAAGGATTTTTTGTTAAATAACTGCGCATATTTGTAAATATTATGAAAAAAAAAAATTGTTTTAAAAAAAATACTTTGTAGATATTTTTATTCACGTTTCCATTGCGTAAAGCAGCGATAAAAATAGAAACCATTGCCTACGTTTTAAAGCCGGTACCTGACCATCATTCTAACAAATTAGGTACCTCCATATCTCCGCTGAAAAAAAAGCCCAAAACTTTTAATAAAAACAAAGTTTTATCGTCATTTTATTAATTTTTTTAAAAATCCTTTTCGGTACGTTCGAAATTTTTGTTAAAAATCTTTATTTTTATTTTTTTTTTTGCATCAGCGAGTGGGCCAAAGATTTTTTTTGTATGAGAAATTTTTTAGCGTCTTTTTGGCGGTAAAAAACACATTGAACTGGAAATTCTTGAAAAAAAATCGATTCAAAATTTCAAATAATTCTTGTATTAGTTAAAATCAGGATTCCTTGGAGAATGTAAATCCTCAATATATATATATATATATATATATATATATATATATAATTTTTTTTTTTTCCAAACAGTAACCCAGTGAAAATCTGCCCAGAATCGTAAAATAAAAAATGCCATTATTTAATTAGAAAAGTTTTTAATTGCTTTTTTTTTTTTATATATATTAGAAATAAATTTTTACAAGAATTTTTTTTATTTTTATTTTTAGAAAAATTCATTGTTTTAAATCTTAAAATTCTGTATTAATTTCAGCCTTTTAGATGATAAAAACTAATCATAAATGGAAAAGCTTAACACAAATCCTCAAACGACAATATTTTTAAAAGAATTTTGAATTATTTTTTCTGTGTATGAACATGCTCATTGACCATACACAACATTATCAGAAAATAAGAATGATAACTGTATCAAATAACTTTATCAAATTTTAAATATTTTTAGCTGTAAGCTAAAAATATTTAAAATTTGATAAAGCATTAGATAATGGAGAATATTTTCTTAAATTTTTAAGATAACTGAGTACTTAAAAATGATATAAAAGGTGCTCATGTTAATTCATCTTCTTCTCTTTTTTTTTTTTTTTTTTTTTTTTTTTTAACACCTGAAGCTCCACTTTTTTTGTAAAATTTTTCAAGGTGGACAAGTGAAGAAAGGTATTTGAGTGTTTTGATTTATTTTTTTTTTAATATTGAGACATTTGGCAAAATTCCAGTTTCACAAGTGCAGTGGAAATTAGAAATGCAAACACGCCTATATTAGAAGCTGTGAGACTGTCCGCGTCTTTCTCAAGCATCGGTGGTTTCCCCATAAGGTTGGGTTAGTTCATCATTTGTTTCTCCGCTGCCTGTGATGAGAATTGTAACTGGTGTCACTCCCTGAAAGATAGGAAAGAAAGAAAGAAATAGCACTTGCAACACAATCAACTTGAAATCGGAAATAAATTCCAGTGACGTGCGTAGCATTCTACAGTCAATGAAACAACCACCTGTTTGCCTACTGAACACTGACATTTTCTTCTTTCTTTCTTTAAATCACTCTTGTGGTGGAAACAAAATGCAGATGGAGCTGCTTAACTGCTCCTGACAATGGTACCTGTCCTGTTGGTCAAAGAGACAACCTTTAGTGTGCTGTCTCTGTAGAAAGAAAATAAAAAGCTGCCTTGCCAGAACAGTCAGTGCAACACAACAACAACAACGTATGGTTATGAAGGAAGCAACATATGGTTATGAAGGAAAACAACGTATGGTTATGGGGAAGCTGGCGGACAAGTGTCCGCCAGCTTCCCCATGAAATAGTCCGGATAGTGAACTGAGCAATATTGCCTCTGCAAATGATTCCTTTTGCTAGCCAATTGCTAAGCTTTTAGGCTCCATTAAAGTAGACACATTTTCTGGAAAGCAGCAGTTTTCTGTGTTGACCCTATAACGGGATTGCTGTGTGTTACCAAGGAATTTCCGTTTGTGCTACCCAGTGTCATTTTGAATTCAATTGTCCTGGTTTATCTTTCCAGTGACTCACCTGCATCCATTTGATGCTTGTTACATTCCTGTTTGAACGTCTTCTTCATGTCCTGCTCATTGTGATCTAGTGTATGATTCCCGATGCTGCTGATCTTTCTACCTCTCTTCGTTGGTAGACACTCGACCAATAAGTAAATCCCTTCAATTATGCATTCTTTGTCGTCTTAATAAAATATATTTTCATGTCTGCTTGACAATACTGTTTAAAAAAAAAAAAAAAAAAAAAATTATATATATAGATGCAGACTGCAAAAAGAAACCACAGAGCCTCAAACAGGCAGAAAGTATCTGTCTATATTTCTGAGATGAGGTATTATGTCAACTATTTACATTATTCGGACTATTGTCCTCATCTTTTTCGTCATATTCATTACAACGTTTTGGTCGTTGTACGCTTCAGCCTTCTTCAGGTGGTTGAAATGTCGAACTGAACCCTTTATTTCGCTCACAGGGGTAGACTGTTCTAGTTCCATGTGCCATGTCTAATGAATGTCAGTTATCAGTTATCTCCTGTTAATTCTCCTCTATAAGTTCTCCACTGCCTTAACCAGGTATTGAACCCCAGTGAGCGAAATAAAGGGTTCAGTTCGACATTCCAACCACCTGAAGAAGGCCGGAGTGTACAACGGCCGAAACATTGTAATATGAGGACAATAGTCCGAATAATGTAAATAGTGTACATAATACCTCATTTCAGAAATATAGACAGATACTGAAGGGACGAAACATTGTAATAAATATGGCAAGAAAGATGAGGACAATAGTCCGAATAATGTAAATAATGTACATAAAACCGCATCTCAGAAATATAGACAGATACGACTATTTCGATGATGAACACAGTATTGGGTGTTGTCATTCTTCTGTATTTTCATGTATATAAAGTACCTGAGTATGATTTCTTAATATAGTCCAAAGACAATGTATTAAAAAAAATATATATATATATCACCCTGGAAAATCTCATAATTTCTGTGAATTCTTTAAGAGCAGGTGATTTCATACTTGAACTGAAATGTGGTTTTCAGTAAGTGCATTGGGACCCGGTTGAGCAGTTTGATGAGTCAGCCAAAGTAAAACCTGTTAACTGTTGATTCTTCATTTGTGATTTTGTTCTCTCGTTTCCTTTTAATTTGAAATTGTCACTTTTATTGCTTCATTGATCTGAACCACAACTGGTTTCATTCTGTGTTGATAGTGTAATAGTTCGATATTTTGTTATGAGTAATGAGGCCCACATATGTCACTTGACATCTGCTTGCTTACAAATGGGATCGATTCAGCTCTGGGACGTCATTGTACATGGAATATAGGGAGATTACCTTTTTTTCAATCTATCAATGTCTTTTTCTGTAACAATGAGATATTGAAAAAAACTAGACTCTAAAAGCTAATTTTTTTTTTTTTTTTTTTTTTGAGAATTCAATTGTCACATTATGAGTCCTTTTTTTTTTTTTTTTTTTTGTTAAATTTTTTTTATTTTTGTATTTTAAACTTTTTTTATTTTTATTTCGGTTACGTTTTATGAAACTCTTAAATTATCTCACAATCATTAGTAAGCAGTATGGATCAGAAATAAAAACTAACCCTCCAGCAAAACTTGGACTCGGCCTTTATCCTTGGGAGGCTATCTATTAGACAGCTGCTTCACTGGTTAGGCTACAAAGGCTATGGTTATTCACCTCTAATAATGTAGTTATTTACCTTTTTATATATATATATATATATATATATATATATATATATATATATAATATTATTTTTTATTTTTTTTCCAAACTGTAACAGTTTCTTTTCATTATCATGCTCATTTCTTCACTATAATGTAAAGATGTGGTAATATTGCTTGAATTTCTTAGATGAAGTATAGTCATTTATTTTTGGTTTGTAATTTTTATCTTATTTCTCTTGCTTTTCCACCAAGTAGTAATAGTCTTAAGTTGTCTGAATTTCTTAAATGAAGTCTTGTCAATTATTATTCATTTTTGACTAATATCTCTTTGTATTTTAATTTGTAATTGCTCTTCATCTGGCCATCGTCTGATAGTGAGTAATCACCATTAGTAGCTCAACTAGTAGAGCAGCTGCTGTATATTGGCAGCAGGCTTTCTGAACAAAAAAAAGTGTTACTTTTGAGGTTTCTTCTTTATTTCTGAACTACATTGTTTACTCACCACAGTCGACTGAAACTTTAAGCCGTCTTGGTGAAAAGCAGTGGAAATGAAGAGGAAAGATATAATAGTGAAAAATTAGTAACTGACAATATTTCATTTAACAAACAAATCATAATATTCCACCCTGATTGTTATTCTGCATTTGTTAAGATGTTATATATGACTATTACTTCTGTCTGTTTCCTATGACTTTGAAATGGTGACAAGAAAGTCACCAAATATTTTGGTATGTAAGCTGGGAACAAATGAAAACGGGCATTACAACGCCAAAGTAGTTTTCGGTAGCACGACAACTTTTTCTAACTTTTTGCACTTCATTATTTTATACTCTTGAAATTGGTGGGTGTGGCCGTGAGATTTGGGATTGGCGGGTGTGGCCGTGAGATTTGGGATTGGCAGGTGTGGCCGTGAGATTTGGGATTGGCGAGTGTGGCCGTGAGATTTGGGATTGGCGGGTGTAGCCGTGAGTTCTATGCTGGCAGTTTTCTCTTGCTTTCCTGTCAACTTCAATTTTCAAAAATTTTAAGACATGACAATTTTCATTTTCTCTTTCCTTGAATTCTGTCTTTTTATTGTTCTCCTTCCTTAATGTTTTTCTCTGATTCTTTTACACTAAGTAACCCCCCCCCTCTTGCATCTTGGTGGCTTTATTGCACTCTTGGACAAACTACCAGCCACATGTGGCTCTTCAAGCTTTCTGAAATGTCACACCTAAATTCATGAGGAGAATAATGTTTTATGAAAATTGTGTTTTCTTTCATTCTCGCTTTTTCAATCACACTATTTCACACACTCATACATGAACATGATTAAATACAATGTTTACTGATTTTTGTAACCTTTTGTTGATCATAACATTTTTACCATTCTAAACCGTTGACATTTTTTTTTTTTTTTTTTTTTTTTTTGTCACTAAGGAAGATCATACATATTTTTTGCTTTAGAAACAGGAAATGTTCATAATTCTTTTTCGGGAGATGAAATAACTTTATTTTAAAATATGATTTTTTTTTTTTTTTTTTTTTTTTTTTGTATTTTCATAAATTAGAAACAACAGGTGTGTGTGTGTGTGTGTATTAATCACACTGTCATCATTAATGGCAAATATTATTTTATGTTTACTTATTCTATAATATATATTAGACAAAGTGGAAAATTTTGTACCAATGTGTTACGCTGGGGAGCATATGCTCTCTTTGGTTTCCTCAGGTTAGAATGAAAGAAAGACTAAAACTGTGTTTGGGGAAAATTCCTTGATCTCTGAGGGTAACTGAGAATCAAATCAAATGAAATCACCTTCCAATAAGCAAACCAGCACACACACACTGTTTCAAGTCTGGACATTGGGAAGTGATAAGCTAAGGTAATTATTTTGATTTATGATTTCCATTTATCTTCAGAGATCGAAAGGCATTTTCCTCAAATACAGTTTTTGTCTTTTTTTTCATTCTAACCTGAGGAAGCCAAAGTTAATAAATTTTCCAGTTTGTATCGTCTTCACTTTTGTTTTTCACTATATATATATATATATATATATATGCAGCATATTTTCATTCAAACGTGTTTGCTTAAATAATTTTCACATCTAATGACGACTGGTTTTTGTTGTGATTCTTTCAAGTTCACGGATTCATTTCTTGGTAGCCTTAGAAGACTGATTAAGAAAAAGACCAAAATTTTCTTTCAAATAGTTTTTATTTTCCAAAGTACTTTCAATATCATCTGAGACCATCTTTGGGGGTTTAAGTTTTCTGTGAGTATGTATATGTGTTTTTGTATTTCAACTGTTTGTTTTTACTGCTTAGATTCATAAGTAATATTTATTCTATTTAATTTTGTTGTAAGAGGTGAATTATTATTTTTAACTATAAGGTTGGAGGTTTTAAATTATTTGTAATAAATAATTAGTCTAATTTTTTGTTATTGTCTACTGGTGTTGTGTATTTTTTTATAAAATTCTTAATTTTATTTTCATCTTGTTTATAATTTTTGTTCATTTGATTTTTATAAAAAATATTAATGATATTATTTCTATTTCTATTCTTGTTGTTGCTATTAGCTACCTTAGACAGAAAAAGCCTAATATGGAAATCCAACAACTGATTAGGAATTCCGTTATTAATAAGCGTTTGTTTTACATTGTTTAATTCATTAAAGAAAGCATGCAAGAGGATGAATTCTTGTGCGCTCTCTTGAGGAAATTTCTAATAACATCTATTTTATATCTAAGTGGGCATTCATTAGAGAAATTAAGATGGCAAGAGTCTTTACTAGTTGTTTTTTTATAAACTGAAGTTGTAAATGTATTATTACTAAAATTGACAAGAACATCTAATATATAGGCCATACTGCAACATGTTTGATACGAAGACTTGCACTACACCTTTCTGACCATAGCTCAATTAGTTCTCATTTAAATACTCATGGAGACCTGCTGGACCCTATTTTCATAAAATACTTGTTGACAACACCAATAGAATAGCAACATCTCTATGTTAAAAAAAAAAAAAAAAAAAAAAGGCTAAGAAAGAAGACTTATTAATAAAAAAAAACAAAAAACAACACTCAATAATATCGACTATGAAAATGAAAACCTTACATACATATATACAACAATCTATTTCTTGTTAAGTTATTTCAACCTTGAAAATGGCTAAATGTATAGCTGAAAGTGCTCGGAAAGAAAGAACAATTGGACAGTTTTATATAATTTATCTTCTGAAAAGAAAAAATTATAAGATCACATGAGAAATTGTATAAAAAAACTTAAATCAAAGTGCTTTATCTGTTGCATTCAATGAAATGTGCATGAAAGGATTACTACCTAAATACACATATTTATTTCTGTGTGCGTGCTAATGCTTCTAATAATTCATAATATATTTATTAGCATTATTGAATAAGCAGTGATCAGTGTCAAACCCATTCTCCTTTGGAGATCATTAAGAGCAAAATAAAACCCTTAAATTTGGATTTAAAATTGGATTTTCAGACCCTTTTTTTTATTTTTTACATCTTTATAATGTATGTATGTAGATAGTAATTTTAATTAGGTGGCATTCTGTAATACACTGGGTAGGTAGGGTGGTGAATAATCTTTTCTGCTGTTAAACTATGGAAGCCCCCACCCCCTGTGCCACTTATCTCCATCTCTTGTTTTCTGCACAGCTTGTTGTGAGTAACCATAAGTGACCTGTCTAGACAGTCCCACTTGATACCAAGATAAAATTTCCTGCAATTCAATGAAATACTTGTCAACCCTGGATAGTTTAATTTTTGTTTTCATACCTTATTTGAGAAGGTAACCTATAGACATAAATCTGGATAGAAAATTCTATTATTGCCAGCTTCACAATCGTTTTTTTTTTTTCTTTTTTTTCCTTTTTCTTTTTTTTCCTTTTTCTTTTTTTTCCTTTTTCTTTTTTTTCCTTTTTCTTTTTTTTCCTTTTTCTTTTTTTTCCTTTTTCTTTTTTTTCCTTTTTCTTTTTTTTCCTTTTTCTTTTTTTTCCTTTTTCTTTTTTTTTCTTTTTCTTTTTTTTTCTTTTTTTTTTTTTTTCTTTTTCTTTTTTTTTCTTTTTCTTTTTTTTTCTTTTTCTTTTTTTTTCTTTTTCTTTTTTTTTCTTTTCTTCTTTTCCTTTTTTCTTTTTTTTTCCTTTTTTCTTTTTTTTCTTTTTTCTTTTTTTTTCCTTTTTTCTTTTTTTTTTCCTTTTTTCTTTTTTTTTTCCTTTTTTCTTTTTTTTTTCCTTTTTTCTTTTTTTTTTCCTTTTTTCTTTTTTTTTTCCTTTTTTCTTTTTTTTTTCCTTTTTTCTTTTTTTTTTCCTTTTTTCTTTTTTTTTTCCTTTTTTCTTTTTTTTTTCTTTTTTTTCTTTTTTTTTTCCTTTTTTCTTTTTTTTTTCTTTTTTTTCTTTTTTTTTCCCTTTTTTCTTTTTTTTTTCTTTTTTTTCTTTTTTTTCCCCTTTTTTCTTTTTTTTTTCTTTTTTTTCTTTTTTTTTCCCTTTTTCTTTTTTTTTCTTTTTTTTTCTTTTTTTCCTTTTTCTCTCTTTTTTTTCTCTTTTCCTTTTTTCTCCTTTATCATTGTTTCTTTTCATCCTTGTTTGTTTCCTTTTTTTACCTCTTTTTTTTTCCTTTTTACTTTTTAAAAAAAATTTTTTTTTATATGTGTATTATTTGTTTGGACTATCAATTCATCATATTTCAGAGCCTGGTCGGTGGATAATAAGTGGGTCAAAAGTGTTTTGTCAGCTTGTTACTGCGTAATGTAATCCTGTGAGCTTTATCTAGCAATACTCTGATGGAAAGATTCTCTGACTATGAGCAGTATCTGGATTCACACTTTATAAAACTCTTAATTTCTCTATTACCTCTTTGTATGCATTCTTTGATGTGTTTAGTTTTGGAGTTGAATCTGACAAGGCAAAGCATTGACTTGGTTAATATAAAATACATGAGTCATAACAACACTTGATTAATCTGTATTAAATATTTCTTTCTTTCTTTTTTTTTTTTTCTTGATATACCTGTCAGTTTAGCAATTCTCCCTCACCCCCAGTTTGGTTCTGCAGGTATGAAATTGAATGCGTGGTTGATTAATGTATTGAATATTCTTACTTGTTTCCTCCCTTGCTCATTTTATTGCTTATTTCTCTGTTTGTTTATTTATATATATAATATATATATATATATATATATATATATAAAACAATGTGCAGCTTAATGCTATGAACCTGTCATTTCTTGTACGTGTTGCTGTCAGAGAGTTTAAGAATTGGAGATATGATTCAAATAGAACTGCTGGCTAATACAAAATGTTTTTTTTTTATATGAAGCATTGTTATCATCCAGTGTACCCCCCCCCCTTCGCCATGGTGAGCAAACTTGATGACCAGTGCTTTTCTACCAACTTTTACTGTCCTGGGTATGACGATAAACTATGTCCAACAGCAACCCTCTGAACAGGAGGTTTTGAGGAGTGTGGAACGTGGAGTGTTTAAAAGATGAACATTTTTTGCTGATTTTGAAGTTGCTCTGTTTTTTTTTTTTGTTTTTTTTTTTTTTTTTTTAATGTGTTAAATGCAGCATTAGTCTTTTGTGCCCCACCAGCCATCTGCCTTGTTCTTTGATCTGAAACTAATTTGACATTAAGTGCCAACAGATGAAAAGAACTTCATCTCAAAAAGATACAACAAGGAACCTTGACAACACAAGCTCCACCTATCCACTTGGTAAAAATAGCAATTAAAATGTTATGGTGGAATTTCAGAAAAATATTAAAATTGAGATGATTCAGAGTGGGGAGGCAGCCCTGATCGTTATTAAATTTTGACCATGGATTATTTTATGTCATCAGCAGGAATTGTAAATTTGTCATCCATGTTGGTTAATTATTTAGAATAACAACCTGAAAGTTGCAATAAAAGAAATATAAAATGAAAGATTAGCTAAAACATTAACAGTTGACAATGCTTTGAGAAATCCGGACAATTTAAGACTATTACTACTTGGTATAAAAGCAAGAGAAATAAAATGAAAGAAATACTAGTCAAAAATGAATAACAATTGACAATGCATAAAATTATGTTTAGGAACATTTCTGACTGTTCTCATATTACGAATGGACATTCTTAATTTCTATTATACTAAGTATAAAAGCAAGAGAAATAAGGTGAATGAAATACTTATTCTTCAATGAAAAAAGCAATATTTTAACCTTGTGAAATGTGTATTAATTGTCCAGACAATATTTTGAAGGAGATAAAAATGGATACAAATATCATGAAATCTATGAATTTACTTAAAGCAATTACTGCAACCTGTTGTGAAGTTAATTTTTCTGTTTCCAGTCAATAAAATATTTGGCATTTCTAATGAAACTATAACTGCAAGACATGAATTGATGTCTTGTCTTCATTATTTCTGAATGTGTTGCCTCTTGGAAAATAATCTGAAGGGGTTAGGTGTGGGGATTGTGAAAGATGAAATAAAATTTATTTTATCTTTTGAGTTTGTTTACTGAGACCTTGTTTTGCCATGTCAGAGGATGACAATGTACTTTTTTCACTCAGTGTGCATTTTTAACATTTACACATAATCACTGCACCCAGATATGCAACACAAATAATCTTGATGGCCTTATTGCATATTGAAGTCAGTTTTTTTTTTTTTTTTTTTTTTTAACTTATGCACACATCAACCAGCTCAAAGTTGTTGAAAAAAAAAATAAAATAAAATGAATATATTAGGTGACATTACAATAGTTTCAAGTTTGCTATAAATAACTAGTTCCAGCATAATGCTATGAAAATTCAGTAACTTAGTTAAAAAATGAAACCTTCTTCCCACTTACATGTGAATACTGCTGCTTTTGGCAGGTGTGTATCCTCACCCTATACACGTGTGTGTGTGAAAAAGTTTTCAACATAAGACGGCTTTTCTACAAAAAAATGTGTTTTCAATTTGTGTAGGTAGGTTGAACTATTCAGAAATCCCTTATGTGTGTATTTTGTTTTATCTTTAGCACTCTTGGCTGAAAGAGAAAAAGAAGGAAAAAGGAATAGGAGGAAAATATATAAGGCTAGGGTATCCAAACTTTTCTCAAAGAGGGTCAGATTTGATGAGATGAATATATATGAGGGCCAACCATTCTACTTGGTATTCTTTGAACCATTATCTTATAAAATTTTTTTATTGCAAATGGCATATTTTCATTTCTTCACATGAATGACAAATAAATTTAAAAAGGTCTTACCAAAATCACTCAGCCTATATAAGATGAAAGTAAAATGTCTGAAAAAAAAAAAAAACAACTTCCAGGAAGCTAATAATATCTTGCGTTAATCTTAAACATTACATATTATTGGTAATTAATGTTGTCAACTTTTAAGTTAAAAAACATGAATAGGAACATAACACCAACATTCAATTTATTAAAAAGTAGAAAACAGTGACAAAAGTCCAAGTTTCCAAATAGATTTATAATGGATTCTGACCAGCACAAAACAAATTTCATTTTATGAGATGATGTGCAGTTTCCTTCCATCTTGTTCCTAGGACTTATAAAATCAGCTTGTTAGTTAATGCTATGGTTGGAAGTGACTGGGAGGCCTGGAGTTACCTAGGGAAGTATGGAGCAGGAAAAAATGAAGCACTGCTCTGTGGAACCGACTCCCAAGAGTAAGTTTCTCTGATCACTACAATCTTAACCTATTCAAGACTAGGGTTAACCATTATCTTCCCTCCCTCTTACACTTTACTTCAAGTGGGCCCCCAGGTCTTGTACAGGGTGAATCTTACTATTATTAAAAAAAAAAAAAAAAAAACTGAGTTGGGCAACTGTCAAACGTGCAGCTAGGAAGGGGGAAATCATTGATTCTGCAATCCATCGGTTTACATGTGATGAATGTGGCAGAGGATGTCTCTCAAATGCAAGCCTCATTAGACACAAGAAGCAAGGAAGGCATTTGATAATTTACAGTTAGTACTGTGCTGGAAATAACTTTATATGTAGAGTGTATCAGAAAACCTACAGAAACTGATTTGGTCTCCTCTGTTGCATTAAAACCCGCAAGCAAGCTAACTGAACAGACTTTACAAAACTGGGTAGGCCCTGTAAATATTAAAAATTAGTTGGTCACATCTGTAATAAGCTTTGCAAGTCTCTTGCTGCCTTTAAGAGTCATTGTCATTCTCACTAGAACTAAAAACTTGTCAATGAGGGTCATATGCATTTGACAGCCAGCCATATATATATATATATATATATATATATATATATATAGTGAACATTGAAGTCAACACTTTGACAGGCAACAGGCTGTTTCATGCTAGATGCAATCATCAGGCCTGACGATTGCATCTAGCATGAAACAGCTTGTTTCAGTTTGATATTCCAACCATCTGAAGAAGGCTGGAGCGTATAACAGTTGAAATGTTGTAATAAATATGGTGACAAAGACGAGGACAATAGTCCGAATAATGTAAATAATACCTCATCTCAGAAATATAGACATATATAAAATGGATTAAATTCGCTGAATATTTTAATATATTTTCTGTTCATGTTTTTTTTTTTCTTATAGATACACTTATTTGAGTAAATACTCTGTTTTTAATAAAAAAAAAAAAAACGTATAAAAATATGTCAGATTTAATCCATTTCTTATATGAACTCCTTGCAATAATTATAACAATATTCTAACAAAAAATTTCTAAATTGCTGCAAAAAAAAGAATTAAAAAAACTATTCTAATATCCTCAGATAAGCTGATAAAGCTAAAACATACTTAATTTTGACTAAATTGGATTAACGATTGGTCTAAATTTACAAAATTAAGACACCAGGGAGATTCAAAAATCAAAGTTATAACATCAAACAATACCTGATCTAGGAAAAAACATTTTGACCGAAACTAAATATAATGAAAGCCTGAGATACCATACCCCCCTCCCCCACCCCCCCTAAGTGTTAATGATGATGATGAACACAGACAAATAATTACTAAAAAAGCTTTACAGCTTATACCAAGGAAATATTCTGCTTCCCAATATCATTGATAAATATATAAACCTAACCTGCCATAAATTAACAGAATTCCTCATCTCAAACTAAATTGGCATCTCCGGCCCAAATTTGACGTCCTCACAAAGAAGGCTGAAATTGAAATTCTACACCAGTCATTATCCCAAATGGAAGCTGATAAATTAATAAAACTCCATCCAAACTTAAGAGATCTTCTTACTGTAGAAGTTCTAAAAGATCACACTTCTCACAATAGTTATAACAATATTCAAACAAAAACCCAAAACAGCTGCAAAAGAATTAAAAAAAAACAAAAAAAAACAACTCTAATATCTTCAGCAGACAAGCTGATAAAGCTAATACATATGTAATTTTAGATTGGATTAATGCATTGGATTATTATAAATACACACACACACATATATATATATATATATATATATATTATAACTCCAGGTAAGATGAGAATGAATAGAGTACAATTCCAACATTCATAATATTTAATTTAAAAGAGCTCGATACACAGTAGAGCAATATTATTTATTTTAGGATATTACATTGAAAACATGTCAAAATTGCTACTTGAAGTAGCAATTTCAACATGTTTCCCATGTAATATCGTCACACACACACACACACACACACAACTGCCTTTACAAACAAGAAAATTGAAAATGCAGAGCTATTTAATATTTAAAATAAATGAACTTTTCACTGCCTGAAGAAATCATTTATTGGTGGAAACCGTGATAGCAAAAAGAGTTAGTGTTTATTTATATATATATATATATATATATATATATATATATATATATATATATATATATATCATGCTATAGTATCTTAGAATTTCAACTGGATGTTCATGATTCATCTCTTTTTTTTCACTTGTGCATTACTTTAATGGTTAATTTATTTTTAACTCCAGTGTTTCAGGATTGGCCTATTCAAATATCTCTCTTTATTTTTGGCCTTGCAGAGATTACAACCCCCCCCCCACACCTATGGTTGTTTGAATTGTTCTTTATAATGAATTCTGTATTTCAGTGGGTGTGGTGGTGGTGGTCCTGGTGGTGGTTGATGGCAAAATGGCTGCTGGTCACTACTGACTGTTTCAGGTAGGAGGTGCTGCTGCTCTCCCTCCATTGCACCGACATTGTGCGTGCAGCATGCATGATTGCATGAAGAGAAAATTGTCTGCTCAGTTGAAAGCAATTATTTCTATGAGCCTTCTTTATTTGTCCCCTGTGATTTTTCTGCTTTTTAAAGACTTTTTTTGTCTATTATTTGTCTTTTTTTTTTTTTTTTTTTTTAAATAATTTTCTGAAAGCTTTATAGTTAATCAAATCCTAATTTTTGGTTTTTAAAAAAAAAAAACAAAAAAAAAAAAACTCTTTTTAAAAATATTGTTCAAATATCTTTGATGCATTCTCGGTTATTGACTAGCATGATGTGGAATTTTTATTGGTGTTAATAATTGATATCATTAGACACCATCTCACACACATGAAAAGTATAGACGTTCTATACCTATTAAATATAACCATCTTTTTTTTTTCTTAATTGCAAACAATCTTCTGTAATCCTTGCTTCTGCTGCTATACACACACGCACACACACGACAAAATAAAGAACAAATAGGAGATGTATATCAATCTAAAATGTTTCACTTTCGTTAAAGCTTTGTCAGATTGAGAGAAAACGAACAAATTTGCATTTGGACAAACAATCTCTTATATTTTGCAGGAACAGTGCTGGACATAACTTTGATTTTCTTAACGCCACCCAAATAAAAAAAAAAAAATACAATTCTTTAAGGGAAAAATACTTTAAAAGCTTAATAATAACGTTATTACCAACTATAAACACATGCCTAAAACATTACATTACATCACTAGCCTTCTTTGAATCCATTCTTAAAGAATCTAACTTAAATCTATTTAATACAAAGTACATAAAAACCAGTCCCAGATTAAAGTGGAATGTCACCCCCCTCTGTTCCGGCTGACCACACAAAGGTGAAGACATTAGAACTCCTACTAGACACGCACATATATACAGAATTATGAATGCCTATTACCATCTGATGCCCACTTAGACATACAAGAATCTTTATGAACTTACATACTTATGGAATTATTTATAGTTTTAATGCACATATGTGACTGACCAATGAGAACTGATCCAAACAAAATTGAAAATACCAGAGTTTCTGTCTTTTCATCTGTTTTCTCTCAATCTCTGCTGAAACTTTAATAAAAGTGACACACGTTAGATTGCTATGTTTCCTATTTGTTCTTTATCTTGTTGTATTATGATTCATATTTGATCTGCATTTGATCTTTAACTCTGATATAGATATATATATATATATATATATATATATATATATATATAAGCTTGGGCACATGTTTGATTTTGGATATTTTTTGCATATGCTGCAGCCAGAATTGTGGAAGATAGATTTTTTTTTTTTTTCTTCCTAAATTGAAAATAATGTTAAAATTTAAGAAGGAATGTCTATACTTTTCACTAAAACTTAAAAAAAAAAAAAAAAAACTAAAAAGAAATCAATTACTTTCGAATTACTCTCACTTTCTCTTTATATAACCTCTCATATTCAATGTGAAAAAAAAGGCTCGTAAAATATTCCAAAATAGAAATGCAGCCCCTCCTGACAAAACCCAATGAATCAAAAAAAAAAAAAAAAATATTGTTCTACCCACTAACTCTATCACAACTACAATTGAAAAGAACTTATCTAGACTCAACAAAATTTGTCATAACTACATCTAAAACAATAAAAGACTTAATACAAAACAAAACAATAATGAAACTTGAAGGAATTTACTCTATCATTGGTAATGATTGCCAGAAAGAATATATTGGAGAAACCTCAAGAAAAAATAAATGATTACATGAACACAGATATTTAAAAAAAACAACAAAAAACACATTAAACACATTAGTTGCTCACCGTAATGAGACTGACCACAGTTTTGACATCAAAATGTTACTTTAATTAAAAAAAGAAATTTACTAAGATGAAAGTGCTTTAATTGTTAGTTCATCCAGTAAGTTTGTGTCCAGGTTTTTATGTTTCAGCATTCTTGGCAGATGTATCATCACAATGTGGGATATTTAATAACAAAATGATGGAAGCAAAAAGAATCTAAATTGTCTAGATTATATAACCAAAACAAAAAAAAAAGTTTTCTAAATTTAAAATTTCTGGCATCTCTTGTTTGTATGCAGTGTAGTCATATCAACGTAAACAAACCTAGTCTGATAATGTCCTAAGGGATGAAACGTGTCGTACGAAAAATTTTCCGTTTTATCAAACACTTCCCTTCCCATGTATACATAAAATTTGCAGTTTATGGTGAAATAGGTCTATTATATCGATACAAAACAAATTTATTCATTATATATAAGACTAACTGAGGTACCCAGCATTGCTTGGGTGTACATGGCTGCAATTGTATAACTTCACCCCATCTTGTATACCCACACCCCCTGTCTAGAAATATCTGCCTGTGTCCCTGCTTGCATGCATTATCCATTGGTATACTAAGCTACTTCCCCCACCATCTTTTTTTACGGTATGTCCTTCACAAGTGTTTGATTGTTCTTAATAAAGGAAATCTGTCAATAAAACATTCTTTCGTGGCTGTTGCTCAGGGATAAATTGTTTCAATATTTTAGATATTCAGTAAATTTTCTATGGCCATAATAACTTTCAAATAGTATAGCATTGTCCATAAATCAAATAATGAAACAAATGGGGATGAAGTGTCAGAGCTTGATTCAACTGCAATCGCAAAAGCACATTTACTGTAAAGCTGTTGTTAATAAGAGGTACTTCAAGAATTTTTCCCTTTTTAATGCTTTAGTAATCCTTCTTAAACAATCTTTGCATCAAAGGTTGTTCAATTGTTAGTTTAGGATGGAATCATATGAAGAAACTATTGGCTAAATAACAAAAGCCGATTTTGGACCTAGTTTGTCACAGATTTTGTCCACTTAACTAAAATGATCTAAACCAAACATTCATGCAAAACAATTTGTGTGTCGTATGTAATTTACATGGCAAATTTGGAAAGAATTGGATGAATAACCAAGGAGTTACGGCCGGAAAACTGGCTTTTTGAACAGTTTTTTTGTGGTTTTTTTATGTGGGGGAAGTGAGCAGAACTAAAACACCACTATTTTATTTCTTGTATTATGGCAATTTTTTTGTGACATGTTTGAAGAAAATCGGATAAAAAATGAGGAAGCTATTCAAGTTTTAAGTAGTACAAAAAACACCATTATTTTTTTATTTTTTTTCAGTTTTTTACAATATTCTGTGTGAAAACTATCAAGCACGCCCCCCCTCCCTCATCACTCCCCCGAACCCTGCCGGTGACCACCCCCCGGTGACCCTGTTTTGCATTTAAATGTCAAGAACATCAGCTCATACAGTAAAAAATTTTCTCTACATGTAACTTTGCCTTGGTTCTTACAAAAAAAGTTGTACCTACCATCAGTTTTATTGATTTTTCTGCCAAACCCAAAGGGTGGGGCTGGGTTGGGGATCTGGAGATTGAAAAATTGATTTTGACCCACCTTGGTAAATTTGCAACGTGTGTACAATTTCGACCAAAATGGTCAAGAATTGTGGATGTGCATATACAGCAGACACACACACACACACACACACACCCTTCTGTTTTATAGATATAGATAAGTGCGATGGACATGTATTTTTCACATAGCCTAATATTATATATAATTTCATTTATTTATTTTTTTTTTTTTAATCATTTCACCCCAGGTAAGACCATGCTACCTTAAAGATGCAAGGGGTAATGGCATTTCTGGGAGTGAAAGAGAATAAGAAGACTTTAGTGAGGAGAAAGGACAATAAAAGAACAGGATTCAGGAAGGTGATAATGCCACTAAGTCGCAAGGGGTTACTGGGAGTGGAAGAGAACAAGAAGACACGACATGGTGAAACAACTCTCCTCAGCAGATTTAGCTATTGATTGAATATAATCATTCCACTTTGTGTTAACGAAAAACATGAGACCAAGGTGGCACAATGAGTTGCTCTCCATGTGGTTATCAACAGCCATAGTGATGGAAGGCAAAAATAGTTCTCTAAGATGACGAAAAGATAGTGGTTTAATTTTGGATGTGTTAATATTTACAGGTCATTTCTTGCCCCAGTTAACAATTGACTGGATGTCATTTTCAAGATCATCTAACAGTTTTACTTTATCGGATCTAGGAGACTTATTATTGAGACAGGAGTAAATTGCTGTGTCATCGGTACAAATACCAATACTGAAGACATCAGGAAGGTTGTTGATGAAAATAAGAAAAATCTAGGTCTAAGCATAGAGGACTGGAGAATCCCCCCCACATTAATGAGAAATGATCTAGAAAAGTGGCCGTTCAAAATGACTTTATCCTAATTGCTAAGGAGGTATTCTGTAGTTATAACAAGAGAGATATCCAATTATTTGTATCATGTAATGAGACCAGGTTGCTCATAGTGATTTTCCAAATGTAGCTTAGATGTGGCACAAGGCCAAAAGTAAGGGGACACCCAGTGAGGATCGAACTCACTACTCAGTCGTAATTGTTTTAGCGAGAAAAGCTTGCTAACCATTACACAACCTCGAGATGCCTAGTGATTTTCCAAGCGTAGCTTAGGTGTGGCACAAGGCTGAAAGTGGCACCCAGTGAGGATCGAACTTGCTATACAGCTGTAATTGAGACAAGCTTGCTAACCATTACACCATCTCAAGGTTGCTCATATATTGCTTTTGTTACCTTCCTTTTGAATATTTTCACTTTTAATGATATTAAAATGCAGAATTCTTTCTTTGATGTGCCAATAGATAATTGTATTGATAAAAAAAATGCCAGATTACGCATTTAGAAAATAAAGACAATACAATTACAAAATTTCTTAATTGTAAGTATTAAGACATTTTTATGTTTATATGTTCTTTTTATAGATACAAATATTTAAGTAAATGCTCTGTTTATAATAAACAATATTAATAATATTTACCGGATTGAATGTCCAAGAAATTTTCATAGAAAATATTCATCCTCTGCCAGGAGTCGAACCTGTAACCGATATGGAACTATCATATAGCCTGATGTGCCTTTACCGATTGAGCTACAGAGGGCCCTTATTTGGTTACTGCTTTTTTTTTTTTTTTTTTTTTTTCTACTGTCAGAGGACGAATATTTGCTATGAAAATTTCTCGGACATTGAGGCCGATAAATGTTATTAATACTGTTTATTATAAGCAGAGCATTTACTTAAATATTTGTATCTATAAAAAGAACATATAAACATAAAAAATGTCTTGAAATAATTGTCGGACTTTGTCCATTTAATAATATTGTAACTATTGTTAGCTTTTTAAATATTACTTTTAATGAAGAAATTGTTTCATGCAGAAAACATTAATTGCATTTAGAGAAATAGATGACTCATGTAGGAATCAGAACTTCCTTATGTCCCGTGTCCACTCAGGACTGATGATCATGGCTCTCCACAACTTTCTGTCCCTTGTAGCTCTTAATAAATTTTGTTTTTTCCTAAACCCACCATCCATTTACTCAAGCTCACTCGGTATGTCATGTGCTGTTTCCCTCTGTCTTGCTTGCCTTCATTCTGTCCTGTGAGTATCAGATTTCCCAAGCCCTCTTTCCTCATTATGTTCCCTAGAAACCTGAAACATCTCTTCTTGATGTTAAGTATAAGTTTCCTTTTTGTTTGCATTTTCTCTAAAAATTTGTCGTTGTTCACATGTTCGGTCCATGGTATTCTCAGCATCCTTCTGTAAAACCACATTTCTGTTGCTTCAAGTCTCTTCATCTGTGCGAAGTTTGTCCAATATTAACTGCCATACAGGAAGACATATATTACATAACAGTTCAGTACTCTTTTCGTTGTTTCTTGTGAAGTTTTTTCTTTTTCTTTTTAGTACTCCTTCGGATTTCAGTGCCACACATTCCGTTCTCTGTTAAAACTCTTCTTCGCAAATATTTAAATTTCTGCACTTGTTTGAGTTTGTTATCCCCAATTTGTAATTTGCATGTTGGGCTGTCCCTTTTGCTGACAGCCATGCATTCTGTCTTATTGATATTTAGTCCTTTCTTCTCGCTTTCCTTCGTGACTTTCTTTAGGAGGTTTTGTAGTTTTCTTTCCATATCTACTATTAACACTGTGTTATCTGCATATTTTATTTTAAGATTGTGGTCACCAATAATAAATCCTGGTAGGACTTCTAGTTCTCTGTCACTACTAAACAACAATTAGAACTCGAAACCTTTTTAGCAAGGGACTCATTAGAAATATCCAGTAATTAGTTAATTAGCAATGATACATATTATTAGGAAGGGCTTTACAACTATAACAGTTATTGACTTCTTTCCATAAATGCAAATGTACAGACAATGAACAATATTTTATTAAGTAAATGCACAAAAATCACTTTATTTATCACAAATTAGGAACATTTTTTATGATATTTCAGACACTTTGTATATAAAGCATTTTCAGGATTTAAGAAAGGTGTCTATCTCTCTTTGGTCGAGATCGTTAATATAAAACAATGATATGAAAGTAACCAGGTGGATGGGTAGTTGTGTCGGGTGGCAATAATATATTTAAATTTTTGCACTTGTTTGATTTTGTTATCTCTGATTTTCAATTCACATTTTGTGCTTATCCTTTTGCTAACAACCATTCAGTCTTCTTGCAGTTGATGTTTAATCCTTTCTTTCTTCTTTCATTACCTTCTGTAGAAGTTTTTGTATTTTTCTTTCTGTGTCTATCAACACTGTATCATCTGCATATCTTTATGTTGTTAAGACTATGGCCACCAATAATAAAATCCGGTAGGATTTCTAGTTCCCTTAGAACCACCTCCCTTTATAGGTTGAATGCTCAATGAGAAGACATGTCCTTGTCTTACACTCCTTTCTATTTTCCATATTTACTGAATTCATTTTCTATCCATATGCACATAGTTTGCTGCCAGTATAGGTACTTGATTATTGTAATGTCCTTCCCAAATATGTCATGGTTGCTGAGCAGTTCCAGTAAAACTTTGTGGGCTACTTTATCGAACATATATCTAAAAACCTTTTAATACAGGCTTGATGAAATCTCAAAGTAAAATTTTTTTTTTTTTTTTTTTTTAACTATTTTATTTTTATTTTTTAACTATTTTATTTTTATTTATTTATTTATTTTTTTTAACATTTCACCCCAAGCAAGGCTGGAATGCCATTAGTACACAAAGGGTTACAGGGAGTGAGAGAAAGACGGAGTTGACGAAAGGACAAAAGATGAATGGGATTCAAAAAGATAGAAGTTGGCAGTTGACGTAGCATTTAAATTTTTGAAGATTGTTGTTATAAGGGAAGCAAGTAAACAGAAGGGAGTTCCACAGGTGAGAAATGCAAGAAAAACTGGAGTAGAAGTGGCGGTTACCTTTTAGCTGTTTCAACAGTAAACAGGTGGGATCTAGATTCCAATTTAGTAGCACACTTAAATCCATGTAGTCAATTTCAATATATCTAAAAACTTTTAATACAGGCACAGGGAGCTTGATGAAACATTAAAAAATGGTACCAAATTTGTCTTGGTAGCTCTATTAGTAACAAAGTTATGGTCATTCACTGGTTCAGTACTTTTCCGTCTTGTGTGCAAGAAGTCAAATTTAACAGTGCATAACTGAAGATGTACGCTTCAAACAAGTGAAAAATCATTAGAAATTTAATGCCATATATGTAGTCTTGAAGTAAAAGAAATATAATACTAATGGAATCAATAATTATTAGATCAGACGAGTCTAAACATTGGGGAAAATTGTCTTCTCAAAAATGAAATAGATCTGACATGGCATAGAAGGGCAAATTTGACTGTTCATAGAAGATTCATTTTAACAGTTAATGTCTTGCGACTTCTTGATAGGATTCATAGCAAAAATAGAAATAATGGTAATTCTTTTTCAGTCGTACATCAATACAAATCTCATATTTATACCATGTAAAAACAGCCAAAAGTACAATTTGACAGTCTGACAAAAAAAAAAACAAACAAAAAATAACAAAAACCAGGTCAAAGAACCAATATGGTGCATGTAAACTTGTCTAAAAATAAAGACAATGAATAAAACTGAATTTGGCTGGAAAGAAAGGCACGCTCTGCTGGTTGACACATTTGTGGTGTCAGTCGGGCAATAGCTATCAGGTCTGATCTTGTTTGTAAATCAGCTGTTGTCACTACAAAGAAGCAGAACAAGTGTATGAATTTTTGATAAGTATTTTCTTTCATCATATTTCATTTGCTTTTTATCAAAACTCCCAGTTCAGTAAGCAGCTTATCCTGGGTATGATAAACTGCATCTGGCAGCAAGGCCTCTGATCAGGAGATTAGAGGTTTTGAGGACCATGTAACCACCTCTTAATTGCTGTTGTTCCCACGTTCATCCCGACCTGGAGTGGTATCATTGGTTAGTTATGAACATAGTGAACTGCTAAACTAAAATCAGAACATTAGGAAAGTCTAAAAATACATTTTCATGGTAAAATACCAGCAATACATATTTATGGTAAAATTAGTGTACTTGACGTGGTGTAAAATTGAAGACATGGCATTCGTTGTCAAAAATATAAAACAATTTACGATAATTAATCTTGTTTCTTGTAAGATTTGTGTAAAAAAAAAAAAAAAAAAAAAAAAGAATGCAGCTAAGTAATTATAATTTAATCATGAAATAATGTCATTCTATTGAATTATAAAGTATCCTCTAAAAATAACATTTAAGGTAATAAAAATCTGGCAGATAAATGAATACACAACCATTAGAAAATCAGTGTGTGTATATATATATATCTCCAAGTGAGAGAAAGAACAGATGAAGTAAAATTCCACTGTTCATAGCATTTACTTTTAAAAAACATGCTCAATACAAAGTAGAGAAATATATTATTTTTATTATAAAAGATTATAATAAAAACATTGAGATCAGTTACTTACCATTGTCTGAAGAAGGAGTACAATCAAAGTATTGAAACATGAAAGCTTTTGTGTAGCAATTTCACTGTTTTTACTATGTTTTTTTTTTTTTATAATAAAAACTATATATATATATATATATATATGATTGGTGTACATGGAATAAATTCCAATAACTAACAAATACTATTCTTAAGAGTGCTCAATTCCAATTCAACACTATCACTTGATAAGACACCAGAAGTGTTGAAACAAAATGGCTATTTTTGTAGTGATTTTATAACATATTTGTTATAATTTTCAAATAAATGATTATATATATATATATATATATATATATATATATATATATATACACACACACACACTCTCGTGTGTGCAATAAAATTAAAAGCTAAAGCTTAGAATAACTTAAAAGCTTAAAATATAAAATAAACTGAGGTTTCAATGCCAAAGTTGACAGCCTAAACATCAGTCAGTTATGTGCCATGCGTGATACATGCTTAGGTGATCATGTATCTTTCAATACATGACTGACGAGACAGATTTTTTCTGCAGTAGGTTGGCATTTCTTTCTGCGGTAGATCAGTTGTCATCCAAGTCTATAGAATCCAGTCTGTCCTTCTATTTACCCATAGCTGGGAGGAAGAAGAGGCTTCATACCTTTCCCAAGGGTATTAGCAGGTAAGTGAATGTAGTGGATTCAACCGGAATTTGAACTCTGCTCTCCGATTCCTCAATCCGAGTCGCTGTCCATTACTCCACCGCCTAAAGATAATATTAATTCAATAATACCAAAATCTGCTTCTCAGATAACGACCATTTGGATGATTGTTATCACATGAAACTGAAGAAAAGATTTGGGTGTTATTGTATTAATATTATCTCTTTACCAGGGTCTTCTCCTTTCTGTTGGCAGGATTGCTTCCTGATTGACCAAGTCTTCAGGGATGTAGCTGTACTTACCACTCTTGGCCAATTGCAGGTTGGTCAGACTGTTTAACCTGTAGCTGGATGTGTTGAATTCAGACTTGTCCTTCTCCTAGGCCAGTTGCTATTCAATGTCCTGCCATTTATCCATAATGAGTGTGGGGAGGAGAGATGAATTCATACCTTTCTCCAAGGGTATTTCCATGTAAATGAATGTTAATGAACTCGACTGGAATTCAAACTCTGCTCTCTGATTCTTCATTCCATTTTGCTATCCATTGCTCCACCCTGTCTCTCCAAGTTTGTGTACCAGTTGAAATTCCAAGATGTATGAAAGAAATGCAAACCTTGCAAGCATTCAAACAATGCATCTGTGGAACAAGGCCAGAAAGGCGAACACTTTTGTTTGAACAATGCAAGGCCATATTGCAGTCAGCAAACAATGTAGATGGTGAGAACCTTGAAATTCATAGTTGTTGTCTGCATCCTCTTTATAGTCCCAATTTCGCACCATTTGTTCCTGAGAGAGATTTGAAAGGTTAAAGTTGATGCGCAAAGTTGTGTCAAAAGTAAACCAAAAACTTTCATTAGCAGAATTTAAAAAAAAAAAAAAAAAAAGAAAAGTGGATAGAATGCTTGAGACAATGTGCAGCACTAAATTTCCTAGGCATACAATGTCACAAGCCTGTTTTGACTAGCTAAATTTTTTTAGTTCTGTCAGTTTTGGACTTCACATCAAAGAACTGCCATGTCACGTACACTGGGACAAATCTATGACATTCCCTTCATTTTTCCATTAGTAAGAATTTATGTGGCCGATATCTGGAGAAAATGAGTTATTTAAAAAAACGAAAAACAAGCAATATTCACTTACAAAATAAAGACTTAAATCCCTCCCAAAGGGTTAATAAATGTTAACCCCCCCCTGCTCCAAAAAACCCCAAAACACTCAATCCGCCCTTTCTTAGTATGGTCTTTATTGTCTTATAGTCACTTTCAGTTCCAAAAGGATGTTTGATATATATTTTTTATTTTACACGCTGATGCCAAATCTACATTTGTCTTGCGGTTATATATTTATCAATGGTTCGCCTTTTTTTCTTTTTTAATCTTCCATCTTTATTGTTATGCATTCCGTACCTCTCTTGAAATTTCCAACATTTTTGACAAACTAATATTCAGAATTTTTTGTGGACGATTTTTGCTTCATTTGTTTTTTTTTTCGTTTTTTGTTTTTTTTTTTTTTCTATTTCATGTATGTAAAAAAAAAAAAAAAAAAAAAAACTCCAAATTTAATCTAGCTTGGCATTTTTAAAGATGGCATGCTTTTTTTTTTTTTTTTTTTTGTTAATGTGTGCATATCTGAAATTTATCCTTTTTTTTTTTTTTTTTTTTTTTTTTTTTTTTTTTTTCAATTTCTGTCAGTTCTACTTTTTTGAGATTCTTTTCTAGGATGTGAGTTTTCATCAGAATTATGCTTTACTGCAAAAATCTCAATGGTAATGCTCCCCCACCCTGGTAGGGATTATGAACTCTCAGGGGGGAGGTAAGTGTTAAGATAGGGTTGAGGGTGCTATAATTTTAACAATCAGTTAATTTAACCTTTTGAATCTGGATTGGGCAACTTCTAATATTTTTTTTTATATGCATTTATTTATATATATTTTATTTATTTATATTTTTACTTGTATATTAAAAAATTTTTTTTTTTTTTTTTTTTTTTTTTTTCCTTCTTTTGTTTTAGTAGCATGGTGGAGTAATTGATAGTGGCTTAGATTACAGAATCAGACAGCCAAATACGAATTCCAGTCCATTGTGTTCACTTATGTGCTAATATGCTTGGGAAGGGTATAAATCCATCTCCCTCCCTGCCAGCTATGAGTAAATAGCAGGGCAGATTAGGCCTTATGCCTTGGTTGGCAACCAGTCTAGAAGAAGGAAAACTCCTAATTCAAACCAGCCTGAAGTGGTTTGAATACCATCGTTCTGTTTTGCCCATGAAACACCACTTCTGCTGTGGCTGCAGTATTTGCGCTGCCCCTACGACTCTAGTGTTTACATGATTGTAATTTGCATTTTTTATGTCTGTTTCAAGCATTTAGCTGCAATTGTAATATGCATATAAAATATGGAGCAAAACATCCTGCAAGCTAAAGTCTATCAGCTTCTCTGGTCTCACCTGGTAACCATCGCCACAGCTTACTTTTGGTGATTGGCGTTGCTATAATGCCACAAAACATGGCATTATCTTTGTTGCATTAATTCTGCCTATCTCCGCCCCCCCCCCTCCCACGGTGGCTGCTATGAAAAGTGTGATTTCCTGGCCTGTTATAGGTATGGCCTTTGATTCCTGCTCCATTTACCATTTCTAATTTACCAGAAGGCACAAGTCTACAGAAATATCTTAAAAGGAGCACCAAAAACTAAAAGATCCATATCAACCTAGAGTATTATTTTGATTGATTTTGTCTGTTTAATGGCACATGAACTCCTTAATTTTCTTGGGAGCTTGGAAGTAATAAAAATGTTATTCTGCTTTCACAGTTGAATACATGGTAGATGATACTCAGCTTTTGTGCATATACATGTTTGTGTGGGCATGTTAGAGGTGGTGATATATGTTTTATGTCATGTTTTTGCTGAATTATATTTTATAATACAATTTGATTTAAGAAATTGTTGGATATTATATGGCTTAATGTCATGAAAGTTCTATGTTGTTTGGTAGAATTTTAAATGGATTTGGGTGAAGTTGACACAATTTGTTAGTACGTTTGCATTGTTGGTCATTTTACTATAAATATATATTACCGGTAATCTCTATCTATAAAAGGCAGGATGTTTGTGTGTGTTTGTGTAATGAATGCACGTCCGCAATTTTCGACGGATTTGCACCAAAATTTACATACACATGTTCTAAGTTAGTGGGAAGGCCAAGACTGACTTTGCTAACTCCCATCAATAGTGGAAATAATCGATATTTATTTATTTTTTTTTTTTTTTTTCATTCTTCTATGGCAGTTTTCATGTAGTTTGCAGCCATTTTGTACTGGCCAGAGTGAGAGCCAATAGGTGGCTGCCACAAATAGACAAGAAGATTCTATTGGCCAGCGTGAGAGCCAACAGCTGACTGACATGAATGTTAACTAGCATGCTAGCATGCAAAAAAAATCGATAGCTGCATTCGTCACAAGTGGGAAAAATTTAAATGCATGGCACTTTGCTCCAATTGGCTCATTCGCTTGCTTAAACTTAACGTTGATTCTCATTCCGCAGAACTGGGTTGGGTGTGAAAAAGTATTTGTTGTTAATATTCTTTTTTTTCATTCGGTTTTTCCAGTTATGAGTCCTTTTTTAAAGCTGATAGTTTTGTGTTCATTTTGTTTAGTTCTTTTTTCGTAACAAATTTAATGTTTAGTATAGAGCTTAGAAAAAATTTGCAGTGTGAGATAGGCAAGAAGTAAGGCATGTAGCAACATCAGCATGGCAAAGGCACTCCTTTGAAGGCAAGGAAGGGCAAGAATATTTTAAGTCAAGTGATAGCGATTGCTGTATGAGTCGTATGATTTTTTAATGAAGCACGGGCAACGCCGGGCAATGCTGCTAGTTTCTTACATAAAAATCTATTGATATTTTCATACACCTTTTTTTTTTAATTTTTTTTTTTGGGGGGGGTCACTATTCTTCATAACTGGGACCCTAACAAGTGCTACCACTCTGGGAACAAAATTATAGAATATTGTGATTGAAGGCCATAGAAAGATGGAATGAAATGTGTAATAAAATCAGTTTCTCAGGCTTGTTTAAAATTTTCAGCTTATTAAACCTAGTATAAAATGACCTTTTGACAGTATTGGGTTGAAAAAGAAAATATTTATGATTATTTATTCACTGTCTTGACACTCGTGCAGGAAGTTGTTTAGAATTTGTCGTCAAAACTCTTCTGCGTTAAGGAGATAGTATGAAGAGTAAATAATGAAGCAATCAGTTGTAGGATTTTTTTTTTTTTTTTTTTTTTTTTTTTTTTTCTTTCTTACATCCCAAATATAACTTGGGTTGTCACCCTAGGATGTGTCTTATTTGGTGACATATAAAACCACTCCCTCCTCATTTCAGAAAAAGAAAACAATGATAAATGACAGTGATTCACATGAGCCTTGCACTGTGCAATGATAAGCACTGGCCATCTTGCTCCCCATTATTACAAGTTACTTTGAAAGACCAAAAGACACTTCCACGTCAAAATAAGATATATATAGCAGGTATGACGTAAATAGTATAGATACAATCTCAGAAACAGTTACTTTTTAGAGTTTGGTACAAAACAAAGATATTTGTCTTGAATCTTTACAGCAGTGCTCCCCAAACTCTTTCTTCTGAGATGCATTTTCAGAATTAAAATTTGCTTGCGCCACACCAAATTTTATATGATAAAAAGTACATTTAAAAATAAAATAAAATGGAAGGTTAAAGGGAGATAACTGCGGATTTGAAGTCAGAACATTATCATCGATAACTCTCTCCTCCAATTTGCCAACCCTAGTTACTATATTCTTAATACTTTCTATAATACAAACATACCACAATTATAAAATCACTCATTAATTACTTAGAGCTATTTATACTGGGACTTGTACATGCAATTTAAAAGGACACTTAGCAAGCTTGTCTCACTACAGCAATTATGACTGAGTAGTGAGTTTGATTTTCACTGGGTGCTTCCCACATTTTTAGCCCCGTGTCATATCTAAGCTATGCTTAGGAAATCATTTAGGACACTTTGATTTGGTGTAATGCTTAGCAAGCTTGTCTCACTAGATCAATTGCAACTGAATAGTGAGTTTGATCCTCACCGAGTGCCTCATACTTTTGGCCTTGTGCCATATCTAAGCTACACTTAGTAAATCACTATATCTATGATATTTATCTTAGATTCATCTTGAAATAATTTTTTTTCTGTAATACTTTGACAATATGCTGAAAACATCAGTTCTCATTTAATCACTGAAGCAGTGTCGAGCCTGATTAGTACTTTGATTGCGGACCACTTTGGAATGCCGGATAGTGTAAGCTATCCTCTGCAATTTGAAATATGTTTCAGCGATCGACATTAAAATTTTTGAAGATCAAATCAAGAAACTGGAAAAGAGTTCCAAAAGCAAGAACTACGAGAGAAGAAACTATCTTCATAGAACTTGTGGTTCATCTAGCAGCCAACTGAACTGTAAAATGATGTGAACTTTTTGCCAATGTAGTACTGTGCTGAAATTCATATAGTCTAGGTACTGTAGAGGAAAGTTCATCAGAATAATTACCATGAAAGTATTTATAGAAAAGGCACAGGGAAGCTACATTACTTAATAACGCAAAGATGCAATGGGTGACTGGGAGTGAAAGAGAATGCAAAGACTTTAGGAGAAACCAAAAACTCGACCCTAAACAGGAAACCAGGGATAAACATCTACTCTTGTTCCAAAGAGTAGGGTGGATTGTAAGCTGGCCAAAAGGCAAACCTATCTAATCCGACTGAGGAGAAAAAATAAATAAATAAAAAGGAGAATTGACTCAAGAGCATACCCCCCCCCCCAAAAAAAAAATAGTTCAATCAGTTGTTACAAGTATTGCTGGAAATGAGATTAGTCAATGTATTTGCTACAATTGCTTTTACCTTTGCTATCATTTTCTAGAAAAAAAGATTCTTTCGTACTTTACAGATTGGACACCTGAAGACGGCTGGTGATTAGATCAGTCAAAATATTGTGAGAGATTTGGTGGTGAGGAGATTGCATTCAGTTGTTCAACTCTTGAGATGATAAGGATTCCTTTTAGAATTACAAGAATGTATCTTTGAATGATTTCGTATTGATAACTTGCTATTGTTTTGTGTTGTGTGTTTGGAAAGGTATTTATCTATTAAAAGAAAACAAAAAACAAACCTTGTACCATTATCTCTGCTCAATGTTTCTTTTTGACATTGTCTTTTTTGGTTTTTTTTTTTTTTTTTTTTTTTTCTAACTGCACTGATAAATTTTGTCTGTGTTCATGTGTTCAAATTTTTCTTTTTAAAGTCAGATTCAGTGCCAGAAGAAAAGGTTAGTCTGTTTCTGTATTCTTTAATATTTTTGTGTTTGTTTATTTTTTAATTAAACTTGACAGTGTTAATAAGCCTTTTAATACCAATTAAAACGAATACTGAAAGCCTAATTTTTTTGTGAGAGAGAGTGTTAGAGTGAGTGAGTGTGTTAGTGAGTGAGTGAGTGTGTTAGTGAGTGAGTGAGTGTGTTAGTGAGTGAGTGAGTGTGTTAGTGAGTGAGTGAGTGTGTTAGTGAGTGAGTGAGTGTGTTAGTGAGTGAGTGAGTGTGTTAGTGAGTGAGTGAGTGTGTTAGTGAGTGAGTGAGTGTGTTAGTGAGTGAGTGAGTGTGTTAGTGAGTGAGTGTGTTAGTGAGTGAGTGTGTTAGTGAGTGAGTGTGTTAGTGAGTGAGTGTGTTAGTGAGTGAGTGTGTTAGTGAGTGAGTGTGTTAGTGAGTGAGTGTGTTAGTGAGTGAGTGTGTTAGTGAGTGAGTGTGTTAGTGAGTTAGTTAGTTAGTGAGTTAGTTAGTTAGTTAGTGAGTTAGTTAGTTAGTTAGTGAGTTAGTTAGTTAGTTAGTTAGTTAGTGAGTGAGTGTGTTAGTTAGTGAGTGAGTGTGTTAGTTAGTGAGTGAGTGTGTTAGTTAGTGAGTGAGTGTGTTAGTTAGTTAGTTAGTGAGTGAGTGTGTTAAACTGAAAATTACAGCAATCACCCTGACCCTTTTTTGATTTCTACCACAGTCAGTTTCCAAATGTCTGCCCTACGTTCCTTATTTGATATTGGAAAGTAACAATTTGTAAACTGACAAGGTGAATTCAAAAATCAAATTGATTCATCTTGTATAAAAGGCTAAAGCTGTTTTAAGTTTTGTTTATTTCACACACACATATATATATATATATATAAAAATTAAATGTTATTTTCAGTGGATGCCCATATTTGAATAGATGTTTATTTTAAAAAAAGTATTTTATTTCATCTGCTGGCCTGAATATTGAAGAAATCTTATTAAAGAAATTGCACCCTCCGGATTTGATCCCCCCCCCCCCAATACAGGAAATCAGTCATTTGATCTGATGTCCTTTTGATCACTCGACTATAAAGAGCTTCATAATCAAGAAAATTTCTATTTGCCTTTAAAGCACACTTGTTCTGATTTCTTCAAAAGTCATAGCTGCTCAGTTTTGTACCTGAAATATAAACCAAGCAATTTCTAAAGAATTAATGGATTTTATTTATTCATCAAACATTTTTTACTTAAACGTTATTTTTAGTGGATGCCCATATTTGAGTAGACACTCCGTTTATTTTAAACAGTATTTTATTTCATCTACTGTTGTTTTCTCCTGTAAAGTAACTAGAGGAGATACAAAGAGAAAGAGAAAAAAAAAATGGACATTTTTATATAGAAGAGATAAATGCAAGGTGGTAACAAGTATATGAGTAAATGAAATATAAAGGCTTTTTTTAACAAACTGTGATCCTTCAGATTTAGAATATGGTATTGAATAGGTGTTTAATGTTGGATATTTTTTCTCTTTTTTTAATTTTTTTGGCTCTTGTGTTAAGGGCTGTAAATCAAATTTTCAGTGGAGTTGTATAATAAGTGACCAGAAATAATTTAAAAAAAATTTTTTTTTTTTCCAATGTTATAATAGTTTGCTATTCAAACTCATTGATCCCCTATGGAAGCCAAAACAAAATATGCTTGTACAACAGGATTTCTTAAAATGCATAAAACTCATTTTAATAATTCTTAAATTTATAATCTGGAATTCATTTTTAACTCTATGAACATTTTAAGGGAAAGAAGTATCAGTTTTTGTTAAATATCCCAAAATTGTGACAATAGATCTGCCAAAATTGGT
This sequence comes from Acanthosepion lycidas, assembly GCA_963932145.1. Taxonomy (NCBI): domain Eukaryota; kingdom Metazoa; phylum Mollusca; class Cephalopoda; order Sepiida; family Sepiidae; genus Acanthosepion; species Acanthosepion lycidas. The sequence goes on along the minus strand of OZ010609.1, from coordinate 18,700,373 downwards.
GAAATGTTGCTTAGAAAGTGCTTTCATTTTGCTAGATCATCCATAGTAAATTTGCATCCAGGTTCTTACATTTCACCTTCCTTGGCAGATCTATTATCATAATGTGGGATGTTTTACAACAAAAGTGACGGAAACACAAACGAAAAGAAAAGCATCTAAATGAAATTGGATACATTTTATACCTCACACATATTTTAGGAAAAAAAAAAAATCTTTAAATTCAGTGTCTCTTGCTTATGTGCATGTGTAGTCTTTATCAAATGTATACATGAACATAGTCCAATGAAGTCTTAAAGAACAAAATGTATTGCATGAAAACTTTTCTATTTAGTCATACCTCAAAAATTGTTCTTGAGATATATAATATATAAGCAGGTTTTACCCTGGAGATCCATTTGGGTGAAACCTAGGTAGGTTTGCTTGGGTTTTTAGGATTATCTTAGGTTTTGCTCTACTTAGTGTATTGAGCACTTTACGTGGTTGTCTTTTTACTCGTTTTGGTTTTTTTTTTCTTTGGACTTGGAGCTTGAACACTGGACGATTGTTTTCGCCTTGGTTTAATGGTCTTGGTTCTTTCTTTTTTTTATTCCCCATTTTTCATAATATATATAATTAATATTAGTTATGCACTCCAGAATTTAAAAAAAAAAAGAAGTTTTTACTTTAATTACATTTCAAGAAAACATGTATAAGCATATATTGTTTTGGCTTCCATAGGGGGATTAAAGATGACCTCCATATTAACCTTTATAATTTTATTTTTCCTTCATTTCCTCCCCCCACCATATTTGTTTTTTGATTCTTTTTTTTCTTTTTAATCAATATTCATAATCTGGGATGCTTAATACACAATAATATGAAGTTAAAAACCCCCCAAAAAACAGAAATTCTGTTATGTTATTATTTCTGGTTGTGTGGATGTAATCCCTATTGTACAACTCTGCCAATTTTTTCCTCCGCAGATCCATTTTGGACTTTTTCTAATTCTGTCTGTTGAATTGGTTGTCATTATTTTTTACATATTTTCTTTTTTTTTTCTTTTTCCTGTTCCATTGTTATCTTAAGTCGTTGGTTGGTTTGTGTTCTTTGAAATTTTTATAAAGAAAATTTTTTTTCTTTCCTTCTGCTGCTGCTTCAGCCTATATATATATATATATTTTTTTTTTAATTGTATTGAAATGGGGATAAGGAATTAAAACAATATAAGTATGAAAAGTTTGATTAACATAGTGTATGTGAGACCATGTGACACAAGAGTGAAATAAAAGAAATGTTATCTACACGAATTACCTGTTGTCATATCCGCATTGGATAGGATAAATCATGATATATAAACATTTCACAACAGAAGGTCACACCTTATGCATAATTTTGCCTAATGGTGTAATATGCATATATGTAAGTTTCACAATGAGCATATCAAATTGGAATTCAAAATACAATTAAGCATCAATTTAGGTTTTTATAAAAATCTCAAATTTACGATTTAAAATAGGCTCATTATCTTCTATGTGTCATGTCACTTCAGGATGTTGGTGATCATGGGCTCTCCATAATTTCCTATCCTTTGTAGATCTTAATAAATTTTGTCTTTTTGTTATCTCTCTTAATTATTTCAGTGTAGGTATCTAGCTGTGCCCCTACTCCACTTGAATGTCATATAACACAAACCCGACTTTTAGACTATTTTTTTTTTTTTTTTTTTTTTTAAATAGACACTAATTTTTTATTTTATCTTTGAAGCAAAAAAAAAAAAAAAAAAAAATATCAGTTAGCTTGATCCAGATATGTCCAAAGCATCTAACATTTAAACTGACCGATGGTTTTATTTGCATGTTCAACTTGTAATTTTATCAATCCTTAATACATAGGTGAGGATGCTGAGTCAAGTATTTTAGACCTGCAATCTAACTCGGTTAGCCCCATCACCTTTGACATCTGAAAATTCAACACTCTTCACCTATAACAACTGTAATCTATAAAAGCATTGGTGGGTGGGAGGAAACTGTCCACTCTTCAACACGTGAAAGTAATTTTTTGATTAGTCACTAGCCTGATCAAATCTAGTCACTGGACAAGTTTGAAGAAAATTTTTGCATGCAAGTAAAAAAAAAAAAAAATTTTCTGTTGTGATTTATTTGAACATTTTGAAATTTGTGTTAGTGGGGGTGTAAAATCTGAAATGACCAGTATAATGATGCTAAAAGCTGAATTTTTAATTCATTGAATACAATGTGAATTTGTACATATTCATTGTAATCTGTATATATAAGCTGGAAAGAACAGAAATATTACTGAAGAATCAATGTGTGAGATATACACACACACACACACACACACACACAGAGGGTGTAACAGTAAAATTGTCCGATTAAGCTCTGAACTGTTATATCTTAGAAATGATTAAAGATATCTTACTAGAATTCTCCGAAGTTTTTATAACGCTATTGGACTCTACTCTGAGCAATAAAAATGTATAATTACTCTCCAAGGTTAAGAGAACAATCGTGATGAAATCTATCATAAATGAATGTGACATATTTATTAATTAATCATAGCTAAGGATCAGAAGCTCATGAAGGATTGAAATAAAGTTTTTATATATATATATATATATATATATATATATATATATATATATATATAAAATTCCAGAATCATTTTCCAACATTCAAGATGATCTTCGCCCTCTCTAACCTTGTAACTTTCAGTCCTGGAGTAACAAGGTGTCTTGCGTACGATTTCATTTTCAAGTCTTTTTTCACTGCTCTTTGGACCGTTATAGCTGAAACTTCTCTCTCATGTGCCAAACATCTTATGGATTGAGTTGGATCTTTTCTAATTGATCTCTTTAGCTCTAAATTGAAATGATGATCTGCCTTCCTTTTGTGACGTCCTCATCCAGTTTTCCTCACTGTTCCCTCTTTTTTAAACTTATTCACCGTCCTCTTGATAGTTCTTGAATGGATTTTGAAAATGGAAGCCAGAGAATGAATGTTGGTACCATTACTGAAGGCCTGAATTATTTTTCATCTCTTTATTGCTCAGTTCAGAAGACAGTGGTGCTGATACAAAATGATTTTGACCTAGCTGAAATAACTCAATGGGCTTTTCAGTGATTCTTATGACAAATGGTATGGAGATAGCTAAATGTCTTATCTGAAAACTTGGAAAAAAAGAAACTCAGTTTAGAAGTTTTTAGATATTAAACATTTTTGTGGGATGGGCAATTATACTGTTACACCCTCTCTCTCTCTCTGTGTGTGTATATATATATATATATATATATATAATATAATATATATATAATATATATATATATAATATAATATAACATACATATATATATATATATATATATATATATATATAATATAACATACACATATATATATATATATATATATATATATATATATATATATATATATACATATATATATATATAATATAACATATATATAGACAGTATATCTTCATTCAAACATGTTTGGTTGAATAATCTAAACTCCTGTCTATTTTTATTTTAATCCTCTCAAATTCATGGATCAATTTCTTAATGTTGTTTTGAAACTGATTAAGAAAGTTGCCTTAGTTTTTTTCATTTCTTTTCTTTTTCCCCAAGTACTTTCAATTACATCCAAGATCATCTTCAGGAGTCAATTGCTAAAACAAAAAAATGAATGTAATTGATATTGGCATTTTTTTTTTTTTATAAATGTGTGTGAAATGTACTCTGTTTTAATTAAAAACATGTATGAACACGCTTCATTATAGTTAATTAAAAAATTCCCTGAAACTCCCTTCTGATTTCTCACTTCATGCCACCTACAATCTTAAATTTAAATGCAATATCAATCACCATCTTCTGAACTCTGTTCCTTTATTGCTTTCTCTTCACTTTCTCTTTCACTCTCTGTAACTACCTTTGCATCCTAGTGGCTTTATCACCTTGCTTAGGGTGATTTGATTTAAAAAAAGAAAACAAAAAAAAAAAACTCAACCTACAACTACCTTTGTCATTCACTAAGAAAGGGTGGTATTGGTCGAAACTAGTAGGCAAGCACTAAAATGACTCGTATTTCAACACTTTACTAAAGCAGACCTGATCTTGTTTTTTTCAACAAATTACTAAAGCAATCCCGATCTTGACTTTTTCAAAGCCTTACTATAGCAGACCTGATCTTGTCTTTGATTTTCCTTTTTGGCAAACAGCACAAAGAATGGTGAATTCTTTCTCAAGGTAACACTTGGTTTTTTTCATTTGTCCCGTCACATTATCTTAAGTATCATCTGACTTATCCTACTGAGAAATGTTGCTAATTGAGCTTTCCTCTTTGACTTTCCTAAATAGTTTTTTTTTTTTTTCTGTCCTGTATATTTGAGCTGATGCAGGAAGTGCCATCTCTACCCTGCCTATGCCCCACCTCACACCATGGCTCATCCACTTCTCGCTCTCCCTTTCCTTAGGGGATATTCCTCAGCTGTAATCTTCCTCACCCTTTTGAAGAAAGCAAAAACAGTATTTGGGTCAATTATGTATGTCTAGACATCATACCTGTTCTTGTCAAACTCCCTGACATCTAGTTGGGGAGAGGGCTGAGGTAGGTTGGAGCTGGTAATATGGCCAAACCAATGAAAATTATTTGCTAAGTTTAGCTTAGTTTGGCACAAGGCTATTGTTGCCTTGTGTATGAGGTAATCGGTTAGGACTAAACTCATTACACAGTAGTAAGTCAACCAGACTAGCTCATTAACCATTTCCTCATGCTGAAATGCAACTCCAACCTGTAAATTAGCTACCATAATTACTTGGGTATAATAGTCACTCTAGCTTTGATCTATGAAATTCTGGCGAATACATCCTGATATTTTAGAATTTGGGTAGGTTCAGCAGCGTTTCAATTTTTATCTCGATTGTAGCAACTAAAATAATATTATTAGATGTATCCTTTTAAGGAAACATTCAGCATTCATCGACTGAGCTGCCAGTGCTACTCAAGTTGTGCCTTTCTGCACTCCCTGGTCATTGGGTTCAAAGTGTAGTATCTGTTCTCCCCATCTCTAATGGTAATGGTAATATTAGCCGTTTCCTTATTTGGCATTCATTGACCGAGCAGCCAGTGCTACTCTTTATGCTTTTCTTCACTCCCTGGCCATCGGGCTAGGATCAAAGTGTAGTATCTGTTCTCCTCATCTCTAATTGTAATGGTAATATTAGCCGTTTCCTTATAATGAAACATTCGGCATTCCTTGATTGAGCAGCCAGTGCTACTCTTTACGCTTTTCTTCACTCCCTGGCCATCGGGCTGGGATCAAAGTGTAGTATCTGTTCTCCTCATCTCTAACGGTAATATTAGCCGTTTCCTTATGATGAAACATTCGGCATTCATTGACCAAGCAGCCAGTGCTACTCGTTACGCTTTTCTTCACTCCCTGGTCATCGGGCTAGGATCAAAGTGTAGTATCTGTTCTCCTCATCTCTAATGGTAATATTAGCCATTTCCCTACAAGGAAATATTCAACATTCATTGAACAAGAAGCCAGTGCTGCTTTCAGTTTAATTTTTTAAAAATCTCTCTTTTAAAACAATTTTTCAGGAAAATAGATTTCTCAACTGTTATTACTCTTTCCATTATTGTTGGGGTTTTCCTTCCTTGCATTTTGTTTGGGGTAGAGTGGAATGTCAGCATCTTGATGATGTCATCCTTTTCCCCTAAGAGTTTGCGGCTGTTGAAAGTTCTCAAGTTGTTATTGTTGCTGTTGAAATTTTTTATTATTATAAAATAATGTTTTTCTATATCTCTGAGATGAGGTATTATGATCATTTTTGTTATTTACATTACTTTGACTGTTGCCCCCATCTTCAATGCCAAATTCACAATGTTTCAGCCATTGTAAACTCTGGCCTTCTTCACGTGATTACAATTTTGAACTGAACCCTTTATTTCGTCCACTGGGGTAGATTGTTCTTGTTCCAATAAATAATGTAAGTATAAAATAATGTATAATAATTATATATAATTATGTATAATAATTATATTAATAAATAAAATATATGTAAACAAATAAAAAAAAAAAATAAATAAAAAAATCAACATTTATTCACTTTTGTTTATTAGGCATTAAATTATATCACTTAGCATCTGCCATAGTTAACCTGTGAATATTTATGAGGGTTCTTAAATTTAAAATTTTGAAAACCTGATATTTTTCCTCCCTTTTATAAATACAGGTTGCAAAATAAAATCTGTACATTTACCTTTATAAAGTCTATCATTTGACAAATTTTTATACACACACACACACACAATTTTCAAATTATTGACAATAGCAGTATAACCGATCTTTGACTGGGTCTTTCATTACTGGGAAGTTTTGCCATTCATTTGGAGCAGTTTAAGTTTAAAGTCAGCCCACCTGGAAATCAATATTAATAACAACATTTGGGTACAACTGAGGCACATCCCCAAATGGGTGTGGGTTAACAATTTGAATGGTGGGTAGCCCTGAAAAGGGCTGTTTCTGTGTTCTCAATCTTGCAAGGAAGGAACCTCTGCCAGGGACCATTATCATAATAATAATATACGATAATTTCTATTTATAATATAAATTTTTTTTTATAATTCTAATAATCTTTTGCGCTAGATTTCAACTCTCTAAATTGATTGTACACTGTTTTTTACAGACATTAGATTTTACCTTTGATTTTTGCAAAAAATGTAAAAAATTAGTTTTTTTTCAATTTTTCACCATTAAGGTTGTAATTTTTTCCGGTCAATTTGGACTCAAAACCAGCACTGAAGAATTATCTATCAAACAAAAAGAATTTCATCGAAATTGGATGAAAACTGTGGAAATGCATAAACAACATCCGATCACAAACACTTACACACACACACACACACACACACACACACACATTTTGAGAATTATACATATAGATTGAAAAACATTCATGAAAGTGTTTTGATATATATCTGATTATGCATTTTGCTGTTTAGGCTTCATCAGATCAAAAGGGGAAAAAATGAATGACGTGTGTGTGTGTGTGTGTGTGTGTGTGTGTGTATTTCTGTGTATTTTCAGTTTTGATCTGATGAAACCTAAATGTTGAAATACATAATCAGATATATTTCGCAACATACATTCAACGTTTTTCAATTGTTAATGATTTGAAACTTTGTCAGTATGTTTTGAAATATATCTGATTAAAACAATTCCTTGAATAAGAGTTTTGCAAGGTTCCTGTAACTATTTACACTATTCAGACTGTTTTTCTCATCTCTATTGCCATATTCACAATGTTTCAGCTGTTGTATGCTCTGGTCTTCTTTAGGATCTGTCTATATTTCTGTGATAAGGTATTGTAGCAATTTATGTTGTTTGGACTGTTGTCCTCATCTTTATTGCCATATTCATGATGTTTCAGTTGTATGCTCCGGCCTTCTTCAGGTGATATTAGAATTTCAAACTGTACCCTTTATTTAGTCTCATGGGAGAGATTGTTGAATATGATGATAAAGATGAGGACAACCGTCTGAACAGTAACAATACCTCATCTCAGGAATATAGACAGATATTGAAGATTCCTGTAATATGCAACAATTGCATTTTCCATTGCATCCCAAATATGAGTGAAAAATATGCTAATATTGGTTCTTTTTTATAACATGCACTTTTAACTGTGAGGCTTAAAAATTTGGGGAAAAAAGTGTATTAAATGCAAATAATTACAGTACTAAGTTAATCTAAACATGACTAGTTGCAAATGCTAGCTTAAATGCACGTGCGATACTTGGAAAATTCTGTAAAAGCATGTGAATGCAACACACACATGATGGAAAATGAAAACTGTATGAATTGGAATGAAGATGAAGACACCTAATCAAAAAATATGTCAGGTATGTATTTAACATTTTTAATTTTATAAGAAATAATAATAATGATGACATTTAATTAATTAGTTTTCTCGGTTGTTCCTCTGACTTTTTTTTTTTTTTTTCTTGAGACAGTCAAAGAAATGAAATCAGGATATTTCCTTGAAACATTTTTAACCTACTTTAAAGTAGGGGGGTGGGTAGGGAAAAAGTTGGTGTTACCTGAGGAAAGAAGCACTTTTTTGCTTGCGTGGTTCATTAACATTAAAAATTTGAAAGCCCTTTAAAAATTTATATCTGAGAGATTTGATAATTGTGGAATCTAAAAATAGAGCAAAATTATTTCAAAGTACTTTAACTCGGGGCTAGACAATAATAATATTGATTTTTAATATGAAAAAAGAAAATCATGATGAAAAGGCAAGATGATTATTGCTTTAAGACTTAACATGACCTAAATTATCTTTTTAACAAAGATTTTTTATTTGGGATGATATTAAAAAATTCAACTTGTGCAGACTTAATTTTAATTTGTGCTTGTCTAAAATCAAATTTAAAATGAATAAATTTTTAAATTCATTTAAGTTTTACTGCCGCAACACAGCGTGTCTCTTCAATCTTGATTTGATTCATTTTCTTTTACGGCATATCAACATCAATGGGTTATTTAATGCCGACAAGATTTTTAGAATAGGTTCGTGTGAATAGAATATGTATTCTTTGATTTGATTCATTTTCTTTTACGGCATATCAACATCAATGGGTTATTTAATGCCGACAAGATTTTTAGAATAGGTTTGTATGAATAGAATATGTATTCTTTGGTTTGATTCATTTTCTTTTACATCATATCAACATCAATGGGTTATTTAATGCCGACAAGATTTTTAGAATAGGTTTGTATGAATAGAATATGTATTCTTTGGTTTGATTCATTTTCTTTTACGGCATATCAACATCAATGGGTTATTTAATGCCGACAAGATTTTTAGAATAGGTTAGTATGAATAGAATATGTATTCTTTGGTTTGATTCATTTTCTTTTACATCATATCAACATCAATGGGTTATTTAATGCCGACAAGATTTTTAGAATAGGTTCGTATGAATAGAATATGTATTCTTTGGTTTGATTCATTTTCTTTTACGGCATATCAACATCAATGGGTTATTTAATACCAACAAGATTTTTAGGATAAGTTTGTATTAATAGAATATGTATTCTTTGTAAGAAATTAGTTTGTAGATCAGGTTTCATTGCCGTATTTTTGTAAAGAGCTTTTTTTTTTTATGTTGGTATTTTTTACTATAAAAACCTGTTTTTTTATACTTTCATAGTGTTTTGATCCCAGTTTGGGGGGTTTACTATTTGCCTATAGCTGGGACCCTAACAGGTGCCACCACTCCAGGTCAGGGTGGACCTGAGAACATCAGCAATTAAGAGGAGGTTATATATTGGACTTAACAAGTCTGCAAACTGTAAGAATTGAATGAATTAGACAAAAAAAAAAAAAAAATTATGAATTGGATTTTTTTTTTTTTTTTTTTTTTTTTTTTTTTAAGTTTTTCTTAAGATTTGATGATTCTAAGTCTGGTTTTGAAGACAATTGATTAATATTTTTTATTTTTTATTTTTACATATTTACTTGGTACAACCATTTACTCATGTCTTGTAAGTCTGATCAGTTTGATAAAATCAAATTGGCTGCTGATCTCAAAAATGACCTACAGTGTCTGGGGGCAAAGAATGGCTTCTTAATTTTAATGGATTTCAAAATAAAACTGCTTTCCATTAATCATCTGAGAGACACCTTTCTGCCTCCCATCATCATGGCTGATGCTAACCTCCAGGAGAGTGAATTGTTGTGCCTTCTTGGAGTAACATTCTCAGCCAACATGAAGTGGAGAGACTTGAATCCATTGCTAGGTCTGCTGATAAGAATGTTGGCACACTATGTTGTGTGAGATAATTTTTCTCTCCAGAATCTTATCTTGCATATCTATAAGTCTACCATTCGTCGATCCTTTGAATATTTCTGTCACATATGTTCTGGTGTTCCCACTATATATTTAGAAGTTCTTGATAAAATCCAAAGAAGAATCAGCATTATTATTGGTCCTGACCTGACACCTCTGGTTTAGTCAATTTCCCACTACTGTAAAGTTGCTTCCCTGTGTCTTTTCTATAAATAATTTCATGGTAATTGTTCAGACAAACTCTACACTATGCTTTAGTTTCTTTTTCTTTCAGTTAACCTAGCTATGGTATGTATGCTCATTGGCCACTTTTATTCCTGTCCCTATTTTTTTTAAGTTTAATTCCCCATCACCTCCCTTGTTAGGTGGTCAGTGATGTCAGTTCGCTGGTGGGTGTGGTGTGCCTTTCGTTTTGTGTGTGTTTTCATATTTGTTGTTGTGTCTGAATGAATGCGTGTCTGTGAGTGCTTGGGATGAATGAATCTTTTATATTATTATAGTCTTGCATTAATTTCGGCCAGTTAACTGATATTTCTGCTACATTTAGTGATTGTGGGGGTTTTATTACTCATATTATTTTCTTTAGTTTCTTGTAAATAGTTTTGTTTTCATATTGTAAATAATCATTGGGGTTAGTGTTTAGAATTGTTGTTTGTTTTATTCCACTCCCCCCCACAGACAATGAATTGTAAATATGGGGACTAGTTGGTATTTTCATAGAGACAATGTGGTATTATGGTGGATGTAATAAGAAAGGTATGTAAGAATGTGTTGTTTTGGTGTAAGGAATATTGTTTGTATGATTGGGTCAGTGTTTGTGGCTAGCTAAGTTATTGTTAAGACAGAAGAAGGCCATCCTTTCCCCAATCTCCCCTTTGACCTTGTGTAACATTTCTGTGTACAAATCAGAATAAATATTACTCTACACTATGGTACCTAGACTTGATGAATTTAAGGACAGTACTAATGATCTCGTCAGTTTACAGTTGAATTGGCAAGATATAACCTATAAGTTCTATGCTAACAGTTACAAATGTTTTCAATCTCTTGATGGAACTCCATTTAAGATCCTGGCTCTCAGTACTTATTTCTTCTGATATCTTTAGAGAAGTGCTTGCACTTTCATCCTCGTATTTTGTCAGTAACACATCCTATCAATTTCTTTGAAGAAGCTAATGTGGTTGAAAATAAACTATTTACATTGTTCGGACTATTGTCCTCATCTTTGTCGCCATATTTATTACTGTCCTGTCACTGGATCTAACTAACGCCTTTACCCACTGTGCCATGTGTCCTTGAGGATAAAGGTGTTAGTTAGATCCATTGACAGGACCCAAAGAGTGTGAGTTCAATAACCGGTTCAAGCAGTGGAGAACTTGGAGAGGGGAATTAACAGGAGATAACTGACATCCATTAAACCTGGCACATGGAACTAGAACATTCTACTGTAGTGAGCGAAATAAAGGGTTCAGTTTGACATTCCAACCACCTGAAGAAGGCTGAAGCGTACAACAGTCGAAACGTTGTAATAAATATGGCGACAAAGATGAAGACAGTAGTCTGAATAATGTAAATAGTGTACATAAAACATCATCTCAGAAATATAGACAGATACTGGTTGAAAATAAAATTAAAATTTACTGCTGAGTACAGAGTGAGCTCATAACCTTTAGTTAACCAGGCAGACTTTAGCTTTTGTTGTAATGTATGGCAAGAGTGTGTTGAGATTGGTGGAAACACCTAACTGATTGCTCTCTCAGCAACTATAGGGGTAATAGGTATAAAGAAGGGAATGAAACGAGAGGTAACAAAAATAATACCTGCCTTGAAAACCACAGCAACTTTAGGAACAAAATGCCCATGGGATCGATTTCACAAGATACCATGTCTTACCAACTGCTGGTTTTCCCCGGAGTTTTTATTAGCGTGAGGCATCTTACAAAGATCTGGATTTTGACCAGTTGCAGAGAGGCCTGTATCAAGACATGCCATGCTGTCCTGTTGCAGATGGGGGGGACCTGGATGTAACTGGTATTGACAAACAAGTCTGCACGCAATTTGGGGACCTTTTTTGTGTCTGTATCGACATCTATGTGCGACAGCTTTTAATTGAGAGGTCACCTCCTATTAACTGGAATAAAATCACCCAACAGAAATCTATAAAAGCCGATACTTTTTTGTCTGCTGAGATGAGATTTTTTTTTTTTTGTTTTTGGCCTTGCCTGGAGACCCTGTATCAGTCAGGATCAACTCTCCTCAGGATTTTTGCCAGTTGCTCAATAGCTGAGTCAAATGGAGAGTAGAAGAGAGAGAGAAAAAAGAGAAGGCAGCTTAATTTAAACAACAATCAATACTGTATGTAATGACAATTTTTTTTTTTTTTTACTTTAGATAAATAATGTTACTTAAGATTTCTAAAAATCTTTCTGCCATTGTTCTTAACATTATGAACAACTTGTGATGGGGGGAATTTCCCATTGTCTAGACATAAAACTAGTTTTGCAAAAGCTTCGGAATTTTTTTTCTCTGTAATTTTTATTATTTGGATGACCTTGCATTAGTATTAGGTTGGTGCAAAAATAATGACGTAATTATGTCGTTTTTTGACATATTTTTTAATGTCAAAAAACGACATTATTACGTCATTATTTTTGCACCAACCTAATAAAATAACTTGATGCAATTTCTGAAGTCTTGTCAAGTCAAAGAATTGCACACACAGTTTTGTTTCCAAATGTAAACAAAGAGAATTTTTTTCTTTTAGAATAGATTTTTATTAATCTGACATTTTGATTGAAAGTTTGAAATTGGTTTTCTCTGACCATCTTTCCCTTTCTGCAGCCAAGTGGTAAGGCACATCGGGCTAAATGGTGGCTCCCTCTTCCCTGAGGGACACAGGTTTGATTCCTACCAAAGAGTGCAAATTTTTCTTTAATAAGATTTCTCAAACATTCACACACACACACACACACACATATATATATTTTTTTTCAGTGACTATTATAGCTAATATAGTGAGACTCTTCGCATAGCGAATTGAGTCACTGTCAGTCACTGGGCGTGTTTCTAAAAATAAATACGCTAAAAATCCACCTACATCCCTCTCGTGCCCGACGACTTAGTGGTAGAATCTCCGACTGACACCAATTCAGTCGGGTTTTGATCCTAGCTAGAGGCAACTGGATGTCTAGCCACACTGATGAGTTGCGAAACAGTCTGTCTGTGGATGACGTCATATATATAATATAATATAATATATGTTAAAGCACTCAATATCACGGATAGTGTATGCAAATATGAAAGTGGACATTGAAGTAAACACTCAAAGGCAACAGTCTGCTTCATGCTAAATGCAATCATCAGGATATGTGATGTGTGGTGGCTCAACTATTTATATATACAGGTCAGTGATGCATTGTGGATAATCTATTGTTCTAACAATTGTTTTGGTGGGTGGTAACAGTTATGTTTCAAATTATTCTAGAGGCTATTGAGTGGAGATAATTGTGGATCTGGATACAGATTTTTGGCTATTGATAGTGTTTATTAATCTATACCTCTGTTCCTATGTTTTTGGTGTACTGAATCCATTTTTGGCCCTGAAAATCTACTCCATTTACCACAAGAAACTTCAGTCAGTCAGTTATGTGCCATGCGTGATACATACTTAGGCGATCATATATCTTTCAATACATGACTGACAAGGCAGTTTTTCTCCCACAGTAGGTTGCCATTACTTTCTACGGTAGACCAGTTGCCATCCAAGGCTATAGAACCCAGTTTATCCTGTTATTTACCCATAACTGGAGGGAGAAGAAGATTCATATCTTTCCCAAGGGTATTAGCATGTAAGTGAATGTAATGGATTCTACTGGAATTAGAACTCAGCTTTCCAATTCCTCAGTCTGAGCTGCTATCCATTGCTCCACTGTGCCTCCTGAGAAAAAAAAATAACATTGTATAATAATGATAATTCCTCGTCTTGGAAGCAGACAAAATGGTGTGAGTAGGTTGCCATTTCTTTCTGCAGTAGACCAGTTGCCATCCAAGGTTATAGAAACTCAAATAGGCTAAATGCAAAATCTAAGCTCTTCACTGCAGACCAGGGTTTCTAGAGATAAACCCCTATTTTTTTTTTTTTATTGGAAGTGTGAAACTTGTTTTAATCTTAAGTATAAATAATATTAATACAGTTCTAGAACTGAGTTGAAAATCATTCAGTTATTCAAAAACCAGCAATGTCTGCTTGGTTCTATTGTGCAAGCTCACTGTACCCTGCTTTGGACACCATACTGGCTCTCAATGCACATGTGTTGAATATATAGCAAGCCCTAATAGTAAAAGGTGTTATGAAGTTTTGAGGATTTGAAATTCTGAGATGAAGTACAATCATATCATCAATTATTTGAATTAATATCCTCATCTTTATTTTGTAAGCATACAATGGGAACCTCAACTAATTTTTCATCAACTGGCCAGCGACTATCCACTGTTGTATCTTCATTCTCACTTACGTTGGTGCGCACCAAAACCTGGAAAAGCTCCACTGCACATTCACAAGGCCATGAAAGATGAAAATAAAGGCTGTGGCAAGGAATGAAAACTTCTACTTTGTTTCCAATATATTAGCTTTACCTGCTTGGTCTGGGTAGGTAGGCAGGTAGGTGACATTAAGGACAACTTTTGTCATGTTGGTCAAACAGCTTAGCTCTTTCTCCTCTTAATCCTCTGTACATCCACACATCTCAATGTGTGGTTGGAAACACGAATAGGAGGTATCGGAACTACCCGAGGAACAGTCTGTCTCCTGCCATGAGTAGACCAGAACTAGCTTCTCTGATCTCAAATGTGACTGTTAATATAAATCAGCAACCTGAAATCTTCAATGTCCAGCTTTTTTGTCACTTGACCCCAAATGTTTTTTTTTATTTTGTCTTTTGCTCCCCTTTGTTCAGAAACTACAGTGCAGTGAGTGGCACACAACTTGAGGAACAAAATGTTCAAGGGAACAACTTCACAAGACACAGTCTCTCACCAACTGTCCACTGTTGACTGAAATCTCTATATGGACATTCCAAGCTGTTCTGCTGTAACTGGGAAAACCTGGATGTAACTGGTTTCGGCAGATTTGTCTGCATGTGGGGATTTGGGGCCTCTCTTGCCTCTGTACTGACGCATGTTTGCCTCACACATTGTGTCCAAGAGACTTTTCTGATTGTAAGAATAAGTTTCTTTTTTGCTTCTTTTAAATTTCATCATTGCTTACACGTTCTGTCCATTCTCAGCATCATTTTGTAGAATGGCATCTCTGTTGCCTCTTTTTCATCTCTGAGAAAATTGTTTAGGATTCACTACCATGTAGGAGGATTAATATTGCATAGCAGTTCAGCTCACTTTTCTTTTGTTTCTAATGAAATTTTCTGTTGTCTGTTAAAACATTTCCTAGATAGTTAAATATCAGTACTTGCTTCATTGTCAACCCCACAAAAAAAAAGTTTGTAGCTTGCATCTTGGGCTGTCTGTTTTATTAATGACCAGACATTGTCTTCTTACTATTGAAGGTTAGTTTTCTATCACTTGAGAAATCAGAGAACTGGTTTGGTTTGTTTTGTTTTATGTCATATCAACCTCAATGGGTTATTTAATGCCAACAAGAATTTTTATTGCTGGTAATAATTTTCCCCCCAAAATATTGCTGGTATTAAAACCTATTTTTATACTTTCATGGTGTTTTTGACCTCCTTTTGGCAGGGTGGTTAACTATTTGCCCATAGCTGGGACCTTGACAGGTGCTATCACCCCGGGTCAAGGTGGGCCTGGGAAAACCAGCAATTAAGAGGTGGTTCCATGCTCCTCAACCCCCCCCCCCCGAATCAAAGCCTTGCTGTCAGATGTAGTTTATCGTTTGACCTAGGACGCTTAGAGAGCTGTGTTTCAATTCCAATAAAGGTTCGTTTAATTAATTTGCCTGCAAAATACCCTTTGGAAAGTTATGAATCCATTCCCCCCCCAACTATTAAATAGCAAGACTGGAAAAATTGTTATCTCTCCAAAAAAATTGTTATCGCATTATTCACCAGAAAAACAAAAAAAAAAAAATTTGAATCTGAAATGCTTTGGTTTTAAATAACCGACAAAGGTTTCATAAATCATAAAAGCAACAAATCAATCAAACTGTAGCAGTTGAAGTAAGAGGGGTTAAAACTGGCTTGAAGTGGTATACTCAACAGATATTTGGACTTTTGCAACTAGAGCAAAATTTTTATTTTTTATTTTATTTTTATTTTATTTTTTTTTTTTTTTGTAATACCTGACACTAAAATGTCAGTCAAGCCAGTTTGGGATAATAAATTCACTTACCTTCCTTATTAAA
Source organism: Acanthosepion lycidas (assembly GCA_963932145.1). Taxonomy (NCBI): domain Eukaryota; kingdom Metazoa; phylum Mollusca; class Cephalopoda; order Sepiida; family Sepiidae; genus Acanthosepion; species Acanthosepion lycidas. The sequence continues at coordinate 18,684,143 of OZ010609.1, read as the reverse complement.
ATGTTTAGTTTTTAATAATTCATACCTTTTAAAAGTGAATAAATCAAAATAAAGAGTTAAATATTTTGTGACATTTTTACGGATCAACTTTGCACCTACCGCTTTCGAGAATGTGTGTGTGTGTGTGTGTGTGTGTGTGTGTGTGTGTATGTATGTATATATGTACATTTTAAGCAAAAAAAAAAAAAAAAAAGCGGTTTTGAGATAGTCAAGGAGAGTTTGGCATATTTTCGTGTTCATGTTGATGATTGGGAGTCCCTAGCATCTGATCGTGGCCAGTGGAAGGATGTGATTTTCGAGGGTGAATCAGCCAGAGCAGACCGGGAAAAGCTGAAGAGAGCATGCTGAAAATGGGAGAATCTGCCAACCAATTGTGGAGATGTGTGGGTCTGTAAGGTTTGTGACCGGATCATGCTGTCAATGGCAGGTCTTGTTGATCATATAAAATTGCATGAAAGCAATCCAACTGCACTTGCTGTCTCTACAATGCCACGCATTGAATCCCAGGATAGAAACGTTTCATGCTCTGACTGATTGAGAGTATGTCGATCAGTTCATCGTTTCAAGTGTCACATGAAAGTTCACAGTGATGCCAACACCGTGTCTATCGTCTCAACCAATGGCATGAGTGCAGGTTCATGGATGATCAGTTAATGGACAAGTAGTAATCGTACGTTGTAATCAAGCACACACACACACACACACACACACACATATATATATATATATATATATATATATATCAACATTTTTTTTTTTTTTTTTTTGAAGACCACTTAAAAGTATGTGGGCTGTCTCTCTAGCTGATATGAGAGATTGATTAGTCTGGCACAAGGCTACAAGAGCATTCTGATATCCCTCAGAGGTCATCTATTTCTGTTTTAACATTGCTTAAATTCATTAATATGCAGTTTTTAATCTAGGAGTTGAACATCAAATCATTATAAAGATTTTATTTTGAAATCAGTCTTTTGTCTAGTTACAAATTTATAGAGATATGATGCAAAAAAAGTGCTGTATATAATTCTAGAAAAGTTATTATGCAAATTACATAAACCTCAATAACTTTAATTTGCTTTGAACAATTTTGGACAAAATATAAACGGTTAATTTAGATGCCAAAAAAAACAAAAAAATTGAGTTCAATTTTTAGCTAGTTTCAACATATTTTCTTGGATTTAAAAGCTGCAGTCTTGAAGTTACAATGCAAAAACCAGAAAATTACTTTTTAATTCAATAACAAGCTAATAAAATTGACAATTGATTAATTGATTAATAGAGCAAATAATATGTATGATAAGTCTTTAAAGCATTTCTATCTTAATATAGTGACCCTTCTCTTCAATAACAGCCAGCAATCTATTATAAATTGATTTCGTTAAATCTTTTACTTCAGCAGGTTCAATTTCCAACATGTTGGTTTTAATTGCTTCCCATTGGTCTGTTTGCTGTCATATTGTTTGCCACCTTCATATAATTTCATCTTCACAATTGAGCATAGATTTTTGATTGGGTTTAGATCAGGACTCGATCAAGGTCATTCTCATTATCTTCTCTCCTGTAAACCGTTTACACTCAAAAAAAATTCATGGGTAGCCTTAGGCACACAAGAAGGATCATTGTCATGCATGAATATACAATCCATTTTGAAGCTGAGATTTGAACCATTCAAAGAAAGTCTTGTCTCTGAAATCGCAATAGCATTGTTTAGTTTAACTCCCCAAATAGTTTGATTAGTCTAATAATGTTTTGGTCAAAAATTCATGAGTAGCCTTAGACACATGAGAAAGATCATTGTTTTGCATAAATATGCAATCCACTTTGAAATTGTAAGCCTGGGTTTTTAATCATTCAAAGAAAGTCTTGTCTATGAAATCGCAATAGTTAGCACTGTTCAGTTTAACTCCACAAATAGTTTGAATAGTCAACAATTCTAGCTCATATCATCATCACACTGTTGCTTCCTTTTTTTTTTTTTTTTTTTTAAAACCACAGGCACATCTGCATTGGAAAAAATCTGTTCTTTGAACCATAAATCAGGGGTCTATCGAGTCACCAGGGATTCATTTGTGAAAATTATTTTTAAAAAGTCAATTTTCATGTGAACCAATTTTGACACTTTAAACTTTTTGCTTGAGGATCTTGCCAAGAAGTTCTTGATATATCTTAGTTTGATTAAGTATTCCATGCTTTTTATTTTTCTTTACTTCCTCAATTTTAGTCTGTTCAAACATCTGACCACTGGTCAAAAACAATTGTTTTGCTCTAACTTGCTTTAGATTACGTCTCCCACAACACTTGAGGAGACAAGTTCTTAGAGTTTTTCCCTTTGCTTCTAGTTTTCAATTTAGTTAAATTTTCAATAGCCCTCTTTCTTGTTCCATGATCCCCCCAATGTGGACATTCCCTCACTCAATAATTTTGTTATTTTCTGTTTTTCAGCATTTGTTAGAATTTGACAAAAATTATTTGTGGCAAATTCAAGTTATTGAGGTTAATGTGATTTGTATGAGAACTTCAGATGGACTGTAGTCTTCAGTTGTCTGAATTTCTTTGATGAAGCCTTGTCAATTATTATTCATTTTTCACTAGTATTTCTTTCATCTTATTTCTCTTGCTTTTCCACCAAGTAGTAATAGTCTTAAGTTGTCTGAATTTCTTAGATGAAGCCTTGTCAATTATTATTCATTTTTCACTAGTATTTCTTTCATCTTATTTCTCTTGCTTTTCCACCAAGTAGTAATAGTCTTAAGTTGTCTGAATTTCTTTGATGAAGCCTTGTCAATTATTATTCATTTTTCACTAGTATTTCTTTCATCTTATTTCTCTTGCTTTTCCACCAAGTAATAATAGTCTTAAGTTGTCTGAATTTCTTAGATGAAGCCTTGGCAATTATTATTCATTTTTCACTAGTATTTCTTGCATCTTATTTCTTACTTTTCCACCAATTAGTAATAGTCTTGTTGTTTACCTTCTTTGAGAATCAGTATTTGGAATTTTTTTTTTTTTTTTTCCTGAGCTTAATGATCATCAGTTACCACAACATGCTCAGCTTAGCTTTGTCTGGTAGAAGGCTACAATATCAGAACATCTAATGAAGATTAAAATGAATATACCATGAAATTGATCTGGGCTTAGTAATTGTTGCTTTACAGGTGATGTCTTTGTTCACTCATGATATGAATAGAACTTATTTTCAATGAATTATTTTAAACAGAAGGAGGTGAGCAAAAATTCTCCGTGAATTGTGGCTGTAAATTTGCTAATTTTTTTTTCTTTTTATTTCCTTCAAAGAAAATTCCTGCTTGACGCTGCTTTGATAAACTTGTTTTCACAAGTTGAGAAAATTGAGTTGGGAAATGATTTAATTTTTACTTTCTCAAGACATGTACACACTGGCATCAAGAGTTATAGTTAGTTGCAGAATATGCGTACAGTGTGCACAAAGTAATTGAGAACAAAGAGGAAAACGGAAATCGTGAGTAGAAGTCAGCATATCTTAAATAAAATTTGTACTCTTGAGGGACCAATTTTCCTTAATTCCATTTTAAATTTTAGGGAATTCTGCTTTTTTTTTTTTTCCATTTTCAGTATAGATTTCTATTTTGTTTCATTATAATACTTAGTGAGAAAGTGTAACAAATATATGTGTGTGTTATTAAAATAAGAAAATTAAAGGAAAATGAAAAATTTTACAAGCCAGAATATCCACCCATTCGATAAGTTACTCCAGTTTGATAGGCTTTCGTACCTCATACTTTTGTTTTTCTAACTTGATGAGTTTCTGGGACAACCGTTGCAAAGAATTCTACAGTCCTAAAGAAGAATTAAGTGAAAGTGAACAAAAAAACCTACAGAAAAGTAACACCACAAAGTCATCTAGGGACAAAAAGATACATTAGCGTTTTGGTCACTTTATTAAAATTATTAAATCACCTCTTTCAAAAAGGTCTAATTTCGTAAAATTTGGCTTTCTAAAATGACAAACTGCCCCCCGCCCCTACCTCCGTTACCACGTGTGATAGAAAAAAAAAAAAAGGATAAAACAAAAAGTCGACATTTTTTTTGTGTCCCCCTCCTCCACTACCATCACCTTATTTTTATTTATTTTTTTTTTATTTATTAAATCATGTCAAGTTGGTTCCTAAATACTGGAAACTGTAGGGAGACAGTAGGTAAATGGGTGGGCAGGATGTATTAAAATATTACCAACTTTATCCTTTGATGTCTGTTGGACATAATATAATCTGTCTTGATCTGGCAGTCTCGACTCCAGTCACTTTCTCACCAACATCACGTGGCTGTCCTTTGTCTTTTCTACAAATATTTTCATGGCAATTTTTCTGATGAGCTTTTACTTTTCTTTTTTTAATTTAAGTGTGCTACTAGATTGGCAACTAGGTCACACTCCTTTTACTGTTGAACTAGTTAGATTCAACTGCCACTTCTACTCTAACAGTTTATTTTCTCACACTTCTCACCTGTTGAACTCCCTTCTGATTTCTTGCTTCCTACAATCTTCAAAAATTTACATGCAAAATCAATCGCCATCTTCTGTCTTTGTAACTGGAATATCCACCCATTGGATATGTTGCTCCAGCTTCATAGGCAGAAGTATAAGGTACGAAAGTCTTTCTAACTTGATGAGTTTCTGTGACAACCGTTGCAAAGAATGCTACAATTCTAAATAAAGATTAAGTGACAGTGACAAAAAAAAAAAACTACAGAAAAGTAACACCACAAAGTCATCTTGGCACAAAAAGCTACATTAGCATTTGGTCACTTTATTAAAATTATTAAATAACATTTTTGAAAAAAAGTCTAATTTGTAAAATTTGGCTTTCTAAAATGACAGACCCCCCCCCCCACCAGCCTCTCTGTCACCATGTGTAATAGGAAAAAGAAAGGATAAAACAAAAGGACAAAATACCCTGGTAGATTCATTCAAATTTTGTTTATCCACATGTTTTCTGTTGACAGTATGTTTTAAAATTAGGATATATAACCCTGACAAAGTTTAAAAAAAAACAAAACAAAAAAAACCCAAAAAACTCAAAATCAAACAAAAAGCAAATCTTTTACTTTCAAACCATTCTGAAGGATTATATAAAGATTTACCTTGAATCCATTTTTAGAAAAGCCTAAATAAATTTCTTACTTTCAAGCAATTCTGATAAGTAGAGGATTTACCTTTTAATTTGATACAGGAAAGCTGGGGAATATATAACAATTTTTGACTCAAACTGACAGTAAAGAAAATAAATGTTAACAACTTTTTTAAAAGTCATTCATTTTTTTTTTCTTTAGTCACGAGACACATCAGCTTAGGGAAAAGTACTAAGCTGTCATTATTTAATCATACACACACACACACATTTCATTCTTTCACTTTTGGATCTGATGAAGCCTTAAATGGTAAAATGCATTATCAGATATATTTCTAAACAAATCTACTTTCATGAATGTTTTCAGTTGTTAAAAATTTTGTTTGGATTATATATCCTAATTTTAAAATGTGTGTGTGTGTGTGTATATATATATATATATATATATATATATATATATTATATATATGATTGGTGTATATGGAATGAATTCCAATAACCAACAATTACTATTCTTAAAAGAGTGCTCAATACAAAGTAGAGCAGATATAATTATTTATTTAAAAAAAATTTATAACATAAATATGTTATAAAATCACTACAAAAATAGCCATTTTGTTTCAACACCTTCAGTGTCTTATCAAGTGATGATGTTGAATGTACTTGATAAGACACCGAGGGTCTTAAAACAAAATGGCTATTTTTGTAGTGATTTTATAACATATTTATGTTATAAATTTTTTTTAAATAAATAATAATAATATTATATAATATTGCACATTGAGTGTCAGTGCTAATAAAATAGTGCCTGATGTATAATAACAGAGCTATATTTTAAAGAGACATTTTTTCATCACCAGTAGTACAACTCTGAATTGCAATCATCAGGTGCTGATTGAAAAAAACAAAAAAAACAAAAAAACACTTCAATCAGTAGTTTTCAATTGGCTACTGATGGGGAAAACATGTATATTTATTGATGAAATACGTGTGTGTGTGTGTATATATATATATATATATATTATCAAGATATAAAGAAAACACTATTCGTTAAAATTGCACATGATAATAAAAAGTGCTTAATTTCAAGTAATAAAAAAAAAGTCAAACCTCTAGAGTGATTTAATATCTTAAAAAGATAAAATGCTGACTGGAATGAATATATATATATATATATATATATATATATATATATAATTAGTTGGTGATAGGTAGGAAATAATCATGAGGAGGGATTGGCTGGAAATATGAAGGTTGGGGTCAGTTTGAAGGAGTCTCTTAATTAAATTTATAAATATATGGATTCAATGACCACTTCTTATTTCTGAAAAAGTAAAAATTTATTAAGCACTAAAAAAAAAAAAGTGGTAGGATTTAAAAAATTTTTTTTTTTTTTTTTTTTTTTTTTAACCCCTTGGCATGTCATTTGCTACAATTTTGCTTTTTGTTACATTTCAAGGCATAAACAATCATGGCTCTCCACAGCTTCCTTTTCCTTATGTGTCAGTTTGTTTTTTTTTTGTTTTTTTTTGACAGTAAGGTTTGCCCTGTACAAGGCCCAAGGGGTGGGGACACTTGAGGTAGAGGGTTATGATGAGTATTTTATATGGATAGGAGGGGAACATTTTAACACAACTTTGAACAGATAGTGTTGCGGTTTCCAGTTGCCTTTTTCATGGTTTTGAATTCAGTTTTTCTTCTCTTCAATTGATTGCCACCCAAAACTAGAGTTCAATCTACCCTGTGATTTAACACACATCTGGGTGGAGTGGCTGAAAAAGAGATAGATCCATGTCTTTCTCCAATTCTTTTATACAAGAGTGAATTCTGTAGACTAGACTGAAATTAGAACTCTGCTTGCCGATTTTATTTTCTGTTATGCAATCCCCACATCTTTGGTCATAAATGCATTGATTTACTGTAGATACTGTCAAATTCTATTATGCAAATCAATGTTTTCTTAATAAAACTGGTATTAACCAACTAATAAATATATATATATAATATATATATAAATTTTTTTACGAGACCTGCAGTAGACTATGACCAGAAAATAGTGCCATGAATATAGAAAAAAGGAATTGGTTAATCACAGCAAAGCCCATAAGCTTATTTTTTAAAGTATTCCACTTTCGAAATTAATCTTTCACACACCAGTAGTTTAACAATCGGTGAAGACACATTTGAATTAGTCTTGGCTGTTCAAGCTTTTCCTACTTTGGAAGATTAACTGAGGACATTATTTTCCTGCCGATATTTGGGCTTTGTTTTCTGTAAGCTGAGGAAATGAAAAGTAAGCATCAAACCTTTTATTAACGAGCAACAAAAACAAAGAGCCTAACAAATAAATCTCACAAAATTGACAGAATTAACAGTAATTATGTCTACAACCGGAGATTATTCCTCAATCTATTAAATAATTTCGTTAGTTGTTACACGTCAAATAGAAGTTTACTATCTAACCCAATGATTCCCAACATGGGGTGCATGCCTCACTGGTGGGAATATGGTAATATTTTGGTGGGACATGCGTAGGATGTGCCCCCTTCAGCTTTCCAGACCAACAGAATAAGGTGGCAATTCAAGAATGAGTTATTAACAGCGAATGGTTTTCTAGTGAGTCTGACTGACAGTGTTATGGTTAGATTTAGTCATTTCAGTTGTAAAATGATGAGACCTAGTTGCCAATCTAGTACTGAGCTTAAATTCATAAAGTCTAGGTACGATGGTAGAAAATTAATCTGACCTGGCATCTTGTTTTCAATCATTTTCCCACTGTCATAATGTGGCTACCCTGTATCATTTTGTTATAATGAATTTTCCTCTTTGGTGCCTTGATTACATGAATTTAAATGTAGTACTTGATTGTCAATTAGGTCTCATCATTTTAATGTTGAATTAACTAAATCAGTGGTTCCCAATGTAGGGCGCATGGTAATATTTTGGTGGGGCATGCGTATGATGTGCAACCTTTGGTTTACTATACCAACAGAATAAGGGGGCAATTCGAGAATGAGTTATTAACAGTCAATTGGTTTCTAGTGAGTCTGAGTGAGTGTGTTAATGTGTGTTAATACATACAATGCATATACAGTATGCATGCAGGAAAATATTTCGTGTGTATGTATGTACATGTGTAATTGGCAGGGTGTGTCCCATCTCCCCACACTTGTGTGGCTTGGTCAACGAGGAGGGGAATCAGAACTTTAAAAATACCAAAGTGCGGCATGGCCTAAAATCTGTTAAGAACCACTGACCTAGATTAACTGTAATCCCTATTTTAATAGTTTCTTTTCTTGCACTTCTTACCTGTGGAACTCTCGGTTTGTTGCTACCTTCACCTATGATCTTTAAAGATTTAATTCAGTGTCAGTTACCATCTGTTTTCCTGAATCCTGTCTTTTTTTTTTTTTCTGTCACCCCACTAACAGTTTCTCATTTTCTTTCATTCTCAGTAACTTTGTGTCTTAGTGGCATTATTGCCATGCTTAGGGCAAAACGATAAAAAAAATCTTCACCTTATTTTCTTCTTTAGCAACCTTTCTTCTTTTTTTTTTTTTTTTTTTTTTTTTTTTAATGAACACCAACCGATTTTTGTTTTATTGACTTTGTCCATCATCAGTCGGAATTTTGCGTCATTAATGAATTTTTTACACCGCCAACTACCACAATTCCACCCTACCAACAGCAGACATATATCATCATATCTTCCATTTTTAAACCCTGCCTAGCGCTCTTCTTTTTTTTTTTTTTTTTAAATTTTATTTTCAATTCTGGATATTTATAGTAATATTCTCTACAAATAAAAGGTGATGCGATGTACCTCTTTGATATTGTGTAGTTATGAGAGAATATTGACCACGTTATTGTTGTTGTTTTTCCCTTCTTGTGTAGACACAATAAATACTCCGTGTATATTAAAAAAACAAAAAAAAAGATACGAATTCAGATTCGTTTATCTGAAGTAGAGTGTATTTTGGGGAGTAAATGTACATATTCTTTTAGTTTTTTTGTCACGTATTATTTGCTTTGAATGAGTAATATGACCTTCTTCATTCCTTCTTAGGAGTGGGAATCAATAATTTATAATAAAGGCTAAATTTGTGCAGGTCAAGTACTGTGGTCCGAAGTGAAATGTGTATTATGTCACGGAAACATGAGAAGAACTCCCAACGTCGTATTCGGGCTAATTTGAGCACCCTCCCCCGTCTTCATTACCCCCGTAATCTCACGAAATTCCCTGGCATTTATTTCTTTGTTTAAAGTACTGGATTGTTTTATCATTCTTCTTAACCTTGTTTATAAAAACAAGTGATTTTGTTCGTTCTCCCAATTACTATGAAAGGCAGTTTTTTTTTTTTTTTTTTTTTTTTTTTTTTTTTCGTTTTTTAGCAAGTTTCCGTGACGTCACACAGATTTCAAGGTGGACCACTGTACTTGATTTGTATATATGCTCTTTTAGTCTTTTCACTCTTTTCGTAGGTAAAAATGCGCGGAATTTTGTTAAAATTAGAAGCGTCTGGATTTCTAAAGCGTTGTCTGTGAGTACAGGAAATAAACTAAAAAGATAAAAAAAAAAAAAAAAAAAAACAAATAAAAAAAAATCTAAGAGTGAAAGAAAAAATGTGTGGGTGTTATGTTATCAGCTGACCCGAGACAAGATAAGCTTTAAGAAGCATATCCGCGTAAAATTGTGCCGGCTTTGACGTTAATTCGTTATTTCCAACTCTTCCTTGTTTCTGTTGCTGACTATCGACCTCTACACGACTTTGACCTTACGCACAACACAAAAAACAAATTCGCAGTTTTCAAAGCCGACAGTAGTTAAAAAAAAAAATTGTGTTTATTTCGGGCCCGAAAATTCGATAAAAAAAGGGGGGGGGGGAAACTAAATATTTACACTGGTTCCATGCTAAGAAAAAAAATTCCAGTCTTTTTCTCCTTAACACTACTACTCCAATAATAAAATGCAAAAATAGTTACTCTGCTTCCTCCTCCTCCTTCGGATGCTTATGTCGTCAGAGGGTGTTGTCTCACTACAAACCCTCTCACTGGCTGATGTTCCGTACACACCCACTTGGCGTCTCTTCACGTTATAAACAAATGCTTCTTGAGTTGTTTGTTTCACTATAGTATACTTTTTAAGTAGGGACCTCCACAAAAAACGCGATATCTAAGTTTTAAAATTAATAAAAAAAAAAAAAAAAAAAAAAATGAAAGCTTTTATTTTTTTAATTTCAAGCTTTGTTATTCCAAAAACTAAATTAAGAAAATTGGCTGGAAAGTTCTTCTATTAGGTTGGTGCAAAAATAATGTCGTTTTCTCACATATGTTACTATGTGAGAAAACGACATTATTTTTGCATCAATCTAATAATTAACAATCTTTTTTTTTTTTTTTTTTTTGTCATCTTTTATGGTAATGTATTTCTCTTTATTAAGAATTCTTCCAAAAATAAAATATACCTTTTCTGAAACTTTATTTGAGGAATATTGGCTGATTTAAAGTATAATTAATGATAATCTGATTTGAAACAAATATTTTAAAGTTTCATTCAAATATCACTTTTTTTTTTTAAGTCGACAGTAGCTGTGTTTGACAACGTGATGAGATCTACTGTTGTTCTATGGAGACTTTATCTGTAAAACATAATTGAGCAAAATGATGTGAGTGCCTATTTTATTTAACTTTTGAATACTCAGCAATTTGAAAAGTTTAGGAAAATATTCTCCGTAATCTAATGTTTTGTTGAATTTTAGAAATTTTGGCTTTAAATTAACTAGTTACCGGCTATTTTTTGATAATGTGTATGGTCGACCATACATACCCCCCCCAAAAAAAACAGTATATTTTTATATATTAATAAAAAAATTCAAAATTCTTTTAAAAATATTGATGTTTGATGATTTGTAAGCCTTATGATTAGTAAGTATAGTTTTCACTTGATATCATACAAAAGGCTGAAATTAATACAAATTTTAAGATTTAAAAACTTACTAAAAATTGTTCTTATTAAAAAAAAAAAAAAATCAATTCTTGTAAAAATTCATTATTCATCAAAATTTTTTTTTCTGAAGACAATAGTGTCCTTAATGAATCTTATTCATAAAAGCAATTAAAAGCTTTTCTAATTAAATAATGTCATAGTTTTTTGTATTTTTCATTTTATGATTCCAAGCAGATTTTTGGGAAATGGTGTTTATTTGATAAAAATAAATTGATGGTTTAAATTCTCCAAGAAAGTCAGCTTTTAACTAATATAAATGAGAACCCCAAAATTTTACTTTCTTGAAATTTTATAAAATTAAGTGGAGGTAACAGATGTTTGTGTAAAAAAAAAAAAAAAAAAAAAAAAAAAAAAATCATTCGTTTGCAAATAAGAGCTGAAAATTTCCTTGAAATCCAACATTTATTTTATTTTTTTGCAAGAATTACCAAAACAGTGTGTTTTTACTGCAAGAAAAACAAGATTTTTAACCAAAATTTCGAATGTGCTAGAATGGATTAAAATTTAATGAAATTAAAAGAATACTTTGGTTTTTCCTCTTAATAATATCATAAACATTTTGAATATAAAACTTTATTTTTATCAGGTTGGGAGCCTGTTTTCATCATGGTATGCTCTTTTTGAGAAGATTTTTGGCAGTACATATTTTTTATTTTATATTTATTTATTATTTTTAAATTATTTGAAGTAGAGTCTCTCTGATTGCAATACTTGAAAAATATTTTTATTACAAGATTCTATTTTATTTAAAATTTCATTAACCAAAAAAGAAAAAAAGTTATTTTCACTGGAAATTGGAAATGAGAACTAGTAATTCTATCTAATGGATACATTTTATATCCTTAATTTTGTGCATGCACACTGTTTGTTTTTAAATTTGTCAACTGCACAGCATAGTAGGGTTAATTGGGCACTGTCTGTGGTAAGAGTACAATAATGCAATTCACTCTGTGAGAAATTTGGAAATGGCATGATATACTGCTTGGCACTCACGCAAGAAACTCCAATACAAACATTTCAGAGTGTATGTGTGTGAATTTGAGCATAGTGCACAGGATTTGAGAAGAGTTGGATGATATATCCAGTCAACATCATGGTGTTTGGAGTGATAACTAGTTATGGCGAAGTAATGCTTCCATTCATCTTCCCACAGGGTGTCAGACTCAACACGGAGGCCCACATAAAGTACCTTGTGGAGGAAGTGCTGCCCTGGGTCAAGTGGGTGGCTGCTAGGAGATCCTATGTCTGGCAACAGGTTTCTGCTCCATGCTATACAAGCAGGCGAACCTAATTTATGTGACAACATTACCATTTACATCTAGCCACATAACTTCTCGGAGTGCAGCCCCCTTGATTATTATGTGTGAGGTGCAGTTGAGACCAATAAAGCTACTTGTAACATCAAAGATGAACTGAAGGCAAGGATTATGGCAGCATTCACCAACTTAAACAAGGAGGCTGTCCAGAAGAGTTGCAGGAGATGATGGTGATTTTTATTGTATAAATTTACTCTTTCATATTTCAAAATATTTTTGTGTAATTTTGGTAAATATATAAAATGAGATATCGGTGTTCATTTTTGCATAATTTAGATGACAATTTATCCATCGTATCCTGTCCCTATCTATATCTATCTCACACACACACACACATATATATATATATATATATATATATATATATATATAATCTCAGTCAGTGTGCATTTTAAATGCAATGAAGGTCAAGCATAAGAGGTATCCCATGAAATTAGATGAGCAATTATAAATTAACATGGAATGTCATTTGACAAAGAGTAGGTATAATTTAATAAGGTGTTTTTATTGTCATCATTAGAAATATATTTTTAGTCTGTCTTGTCTCCAAACACAATCAACAGTTATCAATTCTTATCAAAATCTTCCACGTTTTTAAGTTACACAAAACTTGGATTGTTCGATATCGCTTATCTTGATTTGATAGTTGGTGATCAGATTTCCTTACTGATTATTTCGTGAATTTAGATAAATATTAGTACCCCCCTCCCTAAAAAGAAAAAAAAAAAAAAGAAGTGGTGCCTAAGGTTTAAAATGCATTTTAAAATATGAAATTTTTACCTGAAAATTTTCATATTCCCAATAAGCAAAAGTCTATGATATTTTTCAAACCAAATTTAAATTTTGAATCTTTTTTTTACTTATCAGTAAAATCTGTAAATTTATCTCTATTGCCAGATCTGTCAACACAAAATAATTCTCTTTATTAAATGTGGTATTGTAACTATTTACACTGTTCATCTCGTCTTCGTTACCATATGGCCCATTGGATAAAAGTGTTGGTTGAATCCAGTGACTTGACTCCTAAAGTTGTCAGTTCAATACCTGGCTACAGCAGAGGTGAACAAAAACTTGAAGTTGCGTTAAAGGGAGATAACTGATACTGAGACATTCGGAAGATGCATGACATATGAAACTAGAACAATGTGGATGAAATAAAGGGTTCAGTTAGAAATTCCAATCACCTGAAGAAGGCCGGAGTATACAATGGCCGAAACGTTGTGAATATGGCAACGATGATGAGGACAACAGTTTGAACAATGTATTGTAAATAGTTACAATACCTCATCTCAGAAATATAGACAGATCCTGAAGAAAGCCGGAACGTACAACGGCCGAAACGTCGCGAATATGGCAACGAAGATGAAGACAATAGTCCGAACAATGTCTATAGTGTAAAGAATTATAATACCTCATCTCAGAAATATAGACTGGTAATTTTCATCCAATTCCAAGTGCTCAGAATATGAAGCTCGGCTAGGCAATCTAAGGGAGATAATTCAGTATTTGGTGTACGAAATACGTTTTGAACGCAAGATGGAACATATAAAAAGAAAAGAAAAAAAAAGGATATTTTTGAATAATAAGAACTGAAATAAAAAAAGAAAAGAAAAAGTTATTGATTGACCCGTGATATGTTTTATTTATTTATTTTTATTTTCTATATATATATATATATATTATTTTTTTTTTTTTAACTTTGTTTTAAAATTGTTTGAGGTTCAAATTAGGTAATAAATATAAAAATGGGTCAGTTGCGGTCGGATTGATGGGGCCTATGGTTTTACTTTTCACTTCTTTCAGGTACTCTAAAAAAAAAAAAAAAAAAAAATACTATTTCATCTGATATTTGGTAACGACTGCTTGCTTTTTTTTTTTTGGAAATATGAAACCAAGTGCGACCTACTAGCACCCATTCATTAACATACTTTTTTGAATTTCGACATACTATTAAATTGTTTTTTTGTAACATTTTTAATGAAGAAATTGAAAAGGGATTTTAAAGACTGTTCTCTTTTCTGATCCATTGGGTTGATTGTTTTCTTTTTCTTTCTTCACTGTTATTAGGTCAAGGTTACATACGGACGAAGCTCGAGGTATTTTTGTCGTTTTGTTAGTTCAATCAGACGTATTGGATAGAGTAGCATCATGTCCTACAGGTTTTCCCACCAAGCTGTCGGTGCTCTTAATTGGCGCCACAAATAAAATTCCCCCCCCCCGCCATCAAAATATTGAATGAAAATGGGGGGGGGCACTGTTACCAATGTCTGTCTGTCTTTTTTTTTTCTCATCGTTCTTTGTCTGCGTGGGAAACGGCGCGTCGGGCACCTCTCTGATTTTTATGAATGGAAGCATCATACGACAATGTTTTCTCTCTTAGTTACTCGCTCTTGTGTAAAAATAAATAAATAAAAAAAAAAGTCTTAAAAATTGTAGTAAAAATTTTGAAATGTGATTAACTCTCATTTTCAGCACACGGGAAAGGAGAAAGGAAAAACGAATGACAAAGAAATTATAAGAATTTCTATGTTTGTAATGTAATTCATTTAATTATTTTTTTTTATTATTTTACTTTGACTTTGAGTTTGTAACCCTGGTTTTCCATATGACTGAATGTTATCACCGATATTGAATGCTTTCCAATAAGTACCACACATATCTCAGAAACGATACTTCCTGATAAATTATCACCTTTGGAAAGTGCGTGAAAGCCATATTACGAGTTCACCCAAGCCTTATGAGTGAAATTTGGTAGACAGAACCCTTTAGGGTCCATCAATAGCTGTGCTAGCACAAAGTCACAAGTCATCGCGACCGAGGGTTTGAGTGTGCTGGCCTTGTTCAGATTGTTAGTTTCTGGGAGAGAGCATGTTATCTAACTGAGGTCTGCTCAGCATAGTTGCAGTTTAAACCACAGGTTGGGTCTGTAAGTGTTGAACAAACACAAAATGTGCCTGAGGGAGCATCTGTATTAGGGATTGTATTAGCCACCTTAGTATATGTATCTTAGAATACAAATGGCCAGCTATTTTATTTAAAATTTAATTGTGTGTGTGTGTGTGTGTATATATATATATATATATATGATTTCTGTAGTTTAGTGCTAGCAGCAAGCAGAAATATTTCTCCTCCCGATGATGGCCATTTCGGCCGAAACTAGTCGAGGAATCTAAATGGAATAATAATAAAAAAATGAAAGAATATTAATCTACAACCCAGTGTGTCTGAGGATTTTAATTTTTATTGTTCAAAATATATATATATATATATATATATAATATACACATATATATACACACAACAGACACGTGTGTGTGTGTGTAAAATAATGGATAGCAGCTTTGGTTGAGGAATCAGAGAGCCGATTTTGGATTCCATTCGAATCCATGACATTCACTTATGCACAAATACCCTTGTGCAAAGTATGAATGCTCTACTTCCCCCCCCCACCCATCTATACGTAAATAGCAGGACAAACTAATTCTGTAGCCTTGGGTGGCAACTGGTCTATGAGAAGGACAACTCTGAATTCAAAAACTGCGGAGGGTCATTTGTGGACCCTGTGTCACAGAGTGCACAAGGTCTCTGTATTCAGCTCTTCAAAAAGTGTTGTTGATTCTGCATAAAACCTTCACCACTATAATCAAATCATATGTGCAGATTGTTTGGCTGTCAGTTACTAGAAACTGAGTTGCCTGACCCTCATGTATCTTAAAAGAATTTCTGCATGGTGCAGATCAACAGCCCATGTTGATCAATGATGGGAGAGTCCATGAGATATATATGGCTTTATTTTCCATATTGTTTTGCTACATGTGTTTCAAGTTTTGTGACCATCATCAAGTGAAGAATGGTTATTTCCACATATTAGTTTTTTTTTCTTTGTTTTCCTATGTTTAATCATTGATTATTGTGTGTGGTAGTAATCCAAATTCTTCTTGGATTGGCGGGGAAAATGTTCCTCCACTTAAATGGTATTAAAATAATTAGGATTGGTCAGAGAAAGGTGAAAGGAAAAAGGTCTTTGTTCTCATATTTCAATGACGTCTGTATCTTTTTACATCTATCTCAGTTTTTGTGCATTCTGTGTGTTTATAAATATATACCTTTCTCTTACAACATCTTTAATTTCTCTATTTTATTTATATATGTATATATGCACTCATACACACACATTTGATGTTTCTTAATAAGAATGTAATTATTTAAAAAAAGTCAAATAATTTTTTTCTTTGTAAGTTTTTGTTTGAGCTGAAATCTTTTCATCATCCCTCCCATTCAATGTCTTTTTTTACAAAATAAATAAAACATTGTTCAATGTTTTTACCAGTTTTCAACTGTCACCACAGCCCACTTTACAATCATCTTTTAACCTGATGTGTCCTCTATTGTACATGAATTTAGAGAACATATTTTAGGCTTTTACATACTGAAAATAAGTTTGTGGGGAGGGGGGAAAATCCTTTTATCGTCGTGAGTAAATTCATTAGCAAAAAAACCCCAGATGATCTTGGGTTACATAATTTGTAAATGTCAACAGCAAGATTTATTTTTAGTTGAAATATCCAAAAGAAATATTCATTTGAAGTTTAACAAGCAATAATTTCACCTTAATTATTTTTGTTTACTCTCCTCTGTAGAGCATTGGCAAAATGAAAGTTGTCATTATAATACCAAAAAAATAAATAGGGTAAAAAGATTGAAATGGTTATATATTTTTTTTTTTCTTTAGCACAAATTTTAATACAAGTTTAGGCACTTTTTGTGACATGAACAAGTTGTGTAAAATTGCTATGCAACTTCAATCTTAGAACATCTAATTGCAGTGTCAGTCATAATTCTTGTTTTTATTTTGTCTTTATTCTCTTTCCTTAATGTTTTTTTTTTTTCTCATTCTCTTAGTAATCCATTGCGTCTTAGTGGCTTTATTGTCTTGTTTGAGCATCAATATTGTTTAGGATTGATATCAGATATAATAAACATAAAAACGGTTTTGTCTTTTGGTTGTAAAAATGTAAATTTAACTGTTTAAATTTAAAACATTTAAATAATTTAAAATTAATCACTTTGGTAATAAATTATTTTGCAAAAAATGAATAAATAAGCATTTTCTTTTTCATCGTGTTTTACTTCCTTCTACTTTTGTTGACAAGATGTTGTTGATTTAACTGGGGTTTTGTGATGTGATTGTATTAGGTTGGTGCAAAAATAATGACGTAATAATGTCGTTTTTTGACGTATTTTTTTAACGCCAAAAAACGACATTATTACTTCATTATTTTTGCACCAACCTAATAGATTTAGCTTAAATGATACAGCAGCGAGTTGAATACTAAGAGGTTCTATATTTCTATTTGATGCTGGTTCGGTGATACCACTTGTTACATTTTCTCAAAAAAAAAAAATTTGAATGTGGTTAAAAAATGATTGGTGGACTGGAGGTATAGCTGAATTTCCAATTGCATTGCTAGGTTGGTAATGTCTTTGTTGTTAGAAGAAAAACTTCTCATTCGAATTCGGCAGCAGCACCACTTTCTTGTGGGGAGTCTCTTTTTTTCATTCTACTTACAAACACGTCATATATGTGTGCTGCTAAGAAAAGGCACGCCTTTGGTCAGTATGAAAAAGCGAACCGGTAGTGGAGGTCGAAAGCGCCTTCCTCTATATTGGGATAAAGATGCTTGTTATATTTTATTAAGGAAGAGAAAAGTAATTTATGTAACAATTATATCTAAAAAGTAAAACGGACTTTTTTTTTTTTTTTTTTTTTTTTTTTCTTACATTATTATTTTTTTCTTTTTTTTTGTTAAGGATGTGTGTGTGTGTTTTAAAAGAAAGCACTTCTTGTCTGATGTTGAATAGATGTGCTGACGATTGATGTGTGATTTACAAAGTCTCTCTTGTGTGTGTGTGTAGAAGCTTGATTTATTTAATTATTTGCCTGGTGTGTTTTCGTGCTTTTGTTAAACAATAAACATAGACCACCTCTCGAAGGAATTATTTAATTATTTATTGAGTCATTCTTGCTTCCTTGTTAGATAATAATTTCGATAGGTGATATCCTGGTGACTTTTTTTTTGTTTGTTAAACTTTAAAAGAACAGGACATAGCTTTTTTTTTTTTTTTTAGTTACTCATACTGACAAACAAAAAAAAAAACAAAAAACTTTAGAGTTTTGTCCTGTTTTCTTTTTCTTTATACAAATAAAACAATTTTTTGTCGGGTTCCACCTCTTCTTGTCCTCACTTTTACTTTTAGGTGCCAAGTCTTTTCGGGACGTAGGCGATCATGGATCACCACAACTTCCTGTCTTGTTTGACCGCTCTAGTTTTATTTTTAAAAATAAAATATATGTAGCAGCGTTATTCCTGCAACAAAATGAATGAAGTTTGATGATCCACCTTTGATCTGGAAATGGTTGTTGGATAAATCATAATTTGTTTTTTTCCTTTTTCCAACTAAATAAATTGCATTTCTAGTATAGTTTTTACTTTTTTGTAACCCCCCTTTTTCGCTAAACAAACATTTATAGCATGATGAAAAAAAGCTCGAAACTTAATAATAAAAACAAAGTTTTATCGTCAAAAATGTTTGCTATAAGACTAGAGAGTAAGATCAAAGTATTTTTTTTTAATTATTTTATTAATTTTTTAAATTCTTTCTAGCACGTTGTATTTGTGAACGCAAGTTGTTTACACGTGCGAAAATGTCATTAGAACACACCTAGTTTTTCTTTTTTTTCCCTGTCTGATGTGAACTTCCTCCACCCACAAAGCAAAATATATTCTCGCTCTCTCCTTCACTATGGGTAACCTTTTTTTCCTTCTTCTGCATATTCTAAGGTAGGGTCATTATTAGTCGTAACTGCAAAGGTAGAATTTTCTCTTTCTCTTATTATTACAAAAAACAAACAAAAAAAACAAAAACAAAAAACACTCGATATTGAGAAAGACAGCATCATCATCGTTTTAATCAATCCTTTATTTGCCTCCTCGACGAATGTATCTTTCTTCTTCTTCTTTTTCCTCCTCCTCCCCCTCCTCTGTCTCTTCTTTCAGTTGAGTCGTCTCTCATCAAGAAGTCGTGTCTCTTTCTTTCTTTATCTATCTCTCTTTTTTTTTTAGTCTTTCTTTCTTTCTTTTTTAAAGGCTTCTCTAGATTCTTGTTAACATCATCAACAACACGTAGCATGATGAGTGTCCATCGGTTTGACATTGTCTTGGAGGAAGATTTCTCCTGTAAGAAGGGCCTAAAGGAATAATCCCACCATCTACATTCACGTTAAAACATAACGCATATTTTTTTTTTTTAAATACACACATCATAAATTTCTTTTTTTTTTCTTTTCTTTATATCAACAAAAAAAAATCCGTTTGTCAGGTAACGTGGATATTTCTATTGGACAATAAAATATTGAACGAAAAAGAAGGAAACCCGATTAGAAAAGATACGGATAACTCAGAATTTGGATATAAACGGTAAATTGTTGTCCGCCACTGATACCGTCGGATTTGACTTGGTCCCGCACCTTTTTGTTCAAAGAAAAATTGCAAATTTCATTTTGCCCCCTAGCCCCTCTACCTTAGAAAAATGGACCCCAAGTGTTCGACGAAGGTCGCTACACCTTCAGTTTCCAAGGGAACTAAAAGATCTGGTTCTACTGGCCAAGGACGTTCCAGGCGACCTCAAACGGTAAGTTCTCTCGTCGACACAACCAATCACCATTTATGCTATTTTTTTTATTCGGTAGACGAGAAAGAAAAAAAAAAAAAAAGAAAAAAAAAAGCAGCTTCTTTTAGTTTTTACTTTTTACTTTCTACTCGATGCCAACATTGAACATATAAGTGTTATCTTTTTATTTTGTTTTTGATGAACAAAACAAAACTGTGCCTATCCCCACCCCAGCGTTATATTTTCTCGTTTTTGTTTAGTTTCTATCACTCTCTCCTTGTTTCTTCAAGAACCGCCAACCAGTCCTGACACACAAGCACTCATTCACGAGTCCAAGTTGTTAATTTCATTTTTAATTATCTTTCTCTTTGTCGTGATTAGATTAAAAAAATAACTCCTTTTTTTTTTCTTCTCACATTTTCGGGTGTATTTATTTATTTTTTATGCTATTTAAATTAACGAATAATAATCATCAAATGATAAACAATATTTCCTTGTCTTGTGGTAGTTGTATACGCGTCCTCCTGCTGCTACTTTACTGCTAATGAAAATTACGCTGCATGTTTCGAATAATGAATGAAATCACCTTTTTCCCCCGCACATTGTCATCCTTTCTTCCTAGATAAGAAGAGTAAAATATATTTATTTTTTGCCAACCCACCCCTTAGATTATTATTATTAATCATGATGATTATTTCTATCAATGACTTATTTAAAACTTTATCTTATCATCGAGGTCTATTTTTTCTGGGGTTGCGCTTTTAACAATACAAATCTTAACGTCGATTTTGGCTTAGACATAGTTTAGAGAGCGCGAAATCAGCTGGTGAGATTTTTCAACTTGGTTACTGAACAGTTTACGCAAATTTTTGGTACCATAAAAATAAAATATTTAGTATTTTCTGCTACAGTAATCATATCGTATTTTTTCCCCCTATAGCGACAATCTCGAGGCATTTGCAATATGAGGTTGATTAAAAAAAAAAAATTGATAATAATCTTTTAAAATATGTGGTGTCTAAACATCACAGTCGACCCATTTTTTAAAAACTTTTTTATTTTACGAATATCGATTTCTCAGTAACAAATCGAAGAGATTTTTTTTTTTTTTTTTAAAGAATTTATAAAAATTTTTATCTTTTATTGCTGAAAAAAAAAAACCCTGAGTCATTCCATCATGAAGTCTTTAGTAGTCCTAGTTACTTATTTTTAGCCTACTTAATGATTGTGATGGTGTTTAGTTTTTAAATGAAAAATGCCATACAGACTATTGTTTTTTTATCCCTCCGTTAATTATCTTTACCTTCTTTTTTTTTTTTTTTTTTTTCTCTTCTTCTCCCCTCTCGTCATTCAAATAGTCAAATTACCAATTCAATGCGATTGTTCGGGGCAGTTGCCATATATTTGAATTTGTGCCATTTCAAAAAGGCAGGTGCTAGGTTCAGATTTTGCATCTATTTTTAAAATTTAGTTAAAATAAATAAAAATGTTTAGTTACAGATTTAGAATACAGTGAAAACATTTGGCGACCTTTTCTTCAGTTCTTAACACTTATTAATAAAAAAATAGTTTGGATTTTAAGGTCAACGAAGAGAATAACTGAATTTCACTAAAAAAGGTATTTTTTTTTAAGCTTATATGACTGTCCTGCCAAGGTGATTAAATCATGCTTCCTTTTGAAATAATTTTTAAAAGAGGATCTATTTTTAGTGAATGTCTTTTTTTTTACTTTTTAAAAATGCTGTGGTAATAAACTACATTTTCCGATCTTAAAAAGATTTTATTTCATTTTGCTTTCAAATGTCACAAGACGCACTTGCTATATGAGGTACCTTTTTTATAAAAAAAAATCGCGCGCTTACACACACGCGCATTTTCCTACTTAAAATTAAATATTATATTTTATTTAATCACCAGAACAACCAGAGATTTTTTTTTTCTTTGCTCTTACGTTGCGTACACGACACCTTTTTTGCTTTTGAAAAAAAAGGGTAGTAAAGAAAAGGAAAATTATTTTATTAACACTCTTTTAAGAAGTGAATGTTCTACTCTATGCGATTAAATATTTCTTTTTAAACTGAAATAGTTTTTTTTTTTTTTTTTTTTTTTTTTTTTAAATATTGTTTTCTGCACTGTCACACAGGGATGGTCACGACTACTGTCAAACTGTTTTTCAGTTCAAATCACATAATTTTGAAGTGCCCCTCCCGATACACATAATAAAAAAAAAATCTCTACATATAAATTTTATTATTGTATTCGTACCGGGTGGGATTGCAATTATTCACAATAGGCAACACTTCAGTTTTTAAAAATGAAAATTGCTTTGTTAAATTTAGCGATGAAATGTATTTTTCAGTAATTACTTTTTATTCTTTTCACATTTGATTCCTGTTGTATTTTGTATCTCTTTTTTTTTTTTAACATGACAACTGGGGAAGTATACAAACTCGAAATTGTCGGATAAGAAGGGTAAAAAACCTAGAAAGCGATAAATAAATCCTCTTCGCTTTTTAAGGCCGTTTGTAAGGCTTGGTTATTTATTCAAAACTGGTTGGTCCGATCAAGGTGTGCTTGGTTTATTTTAAAAAGCAAGGTGAAGGTAGTTATTATTTCTATGCCACACTGGAAAATAAAAATGAAAAACAAAACATGTGACTTGAGTTTTAAATGGAAAGTAATGGCTCTGTGTGTGAGAAAGGAAAGCCCCCCCCCTTTTTTTTTTTACTTCATAGAAATTTTAAGACTTTGAATAGCATTCTTCTCGTTTTTTTTTAAGGAAACCTTCGCAAGAAGCGGAAAAAAAAAAACAAAAAAAGCACGGAAAGATTTTTAAATTTTCTCAAAGGGTAAAAAAATGTAGCAGATTTAAAATAAATTGAAGATTAAAATTAAATATGTAATAATGAAAATTTTATTTTTAGCACTTAAAATAAACGACCTTTTTTTTTTTTTTTTTTTTTTTTTTTTTTTGTGCCGTTTGAAGAAAAAAAAAATCTGGATTTTCTCACATTTTTCATTTTTGTTTGTTTGTAATTAAAATTTAATTTTATATTAAGCTGACCCCCCCTTAAAATTCAACGATTATTTTCTCGAGAACATTGATGTGAATTGTTAATAAAAACTAAAATTAAATGTTACATTTACATTTTTTACATTGATAGTTGAGATTTAAAAAATAAATCCTTGGATTTTTTTGAGTCAAAATTTTTGACTGAGGTAACAAAAAAAACCCCAATAAAAACACACACACATTATTTCTCTAATTTTAATAAACATTACTAAAAAAAACATATTTCAACCCTTAATTGCAACATCGTAAATAAAGTGATTAACTTTTCTTTTCATAATTTCAAACAAAACATCATTTTTTTTTTTTTTTTTTTTCCGTCATGCCATAGTTTTTCATTACGTAGTAACTTTTTTTTTTGTTTTTGAGTGACTAATAGTAATAATACTTACCATGGGTCGGGGTGTGGGTAAAAAAAAAAAAAACAACCTACGATTTTAATTTGTTTTGAACCTCAGACAGTTTTTAATGGTTCATGTTTGTAAAGAAAGAGGCCAACGCAGAAAAGATGTTTTATTTTTTGCACAAATCAGGTGCTCCTTGAAAAAACAAAAAAAAAAAAACTTATTATTTCTTTATCGTGCTTCATATTGGTATTTGTTAGAATTTAAATGGCATTAGGAAAGGAGCTGTTCACTTTTAAATTCCTCGTTAATTTAAAAAAATGTTCAGTAGGCGAAATATATCTCCTTACCTTACTCGACTTACAATGACTATTTTTTTTTTTTTTTTTTGATTTATTGCGATTATTGTAGTTTTAGGCATTTTCTTTTTAAAGAAATTGTTTCAAGTCAAGAATAAAAGAATTATTCTACTCCATTTGTTGAAACTATTGCATTGTGATTATTATTTTTAATAATTCTCTAAATGATTCATTGTTTGAAAACAAAAAGACTAAGTAGTGTGAACTGAACATTATTCTTCTTATTTGTTGAGCTACAATTGGATTTTTTTATAACTTTTTAGTTTTTTTAGTTTAACTTTTTCTTAATCGTTTTCTCCAGTTCATATCTCTTTTTTTGTTTTTGTTTAAAAAGTAATTTTTTTCTCGATGAATAATGAAAATTAAATGCTTCCTTATTCTTTGAAAAAAAAATTTTTTTTTTTTTTGAGTTTTGGTCAATTTTGAATTTTTTTTTTTTTTTTGTTTCAAAATGTCCAAAGGAAAAAAGAAAGCGGGGACCCTTAGCCTTCTTAACTAAAAAAAAAAAATAAAATCATTGCTTTTTAATTTTTATGATTTGAACATTTAAGTGAATTTAATTAATTTGACACTTTGAACATAACTGAAAAGTTCTCGGTCCAACAAAGAAGGAATTAAAAAAAAAAAAAAAAACAGGAAAAAAAATATAACGATCTTTGGGATGTGGGTCGGGCCGAGAACTTTTCATCCCCCCTCTCGTAGTTAAAGTAAACTCAAACTGTAAACAAGTGTCGACATGATCAGACAAAACGCAACACTCCATTGTATCTTTTGTTGCTTGTGTACATAGTAGAAAATAAACTGGTCGATCTTTGTTAAAATAGTCACGGTAGTGTAGGTAGACTGTAATTTATTTATTTTTTTTTTTTAAATTTATTTTATAATTCAACTGCCATGATATGAGCTGTCTGTCATTGAAGGAAGGAAAAAGAAAAGAAAAGAAAAAACAACAGTTTTTATAGCACATTTTTTAAAATCCCCCTGAAGGTCACCAGACAGTACCTGCTTTGTTTTGGGATTTCTATTTTCAGATGGTTTCGTAATAAAACTATCACATTAAGAAGTTAACATTTAACAAACACTCTTTGCATTATATTTTTTGAGGAGGCTTGTAAATTCGATTTACTTTAAGAATTTTAAAATAGATTGAGTTATCTTTCTTGATGATATCAGCCATTTTTCAACCTGTATGCTTGCTTAATAAAAATGACTTGGTTATTAAACATTTTTGTCTCTTAGTTTATGACCTTGAATATAGGGATCAAATGAATGAATGAAATGGGGGGAAAAAAACAAACCTTTTTCTGGATTTATGAAGCCATGAAACCTTTGTGAGGAAAAAAAAAAAAAAAAAAATGTATTTCTTAGCTACAGATAAAAATTGATTTTTCAAAATATTTTTGACTCACAGACAGTTTTCACTTTTTCATGTTTATTTCAGTCATAATGAACTGTTATAAAATGTTGTAGCAAGGAAAGAGATTGATTTTTGATATCATTAATGCTATATTGAATATTCTGTTTTTAAAATATGTCTTTTAACTTTCCTTAGTATTTTAGACCTTATTTTTATTTATTTATTTTTTTTTCAAAGACCTTGGTTGGAGTTCTTACTTCCTTTCCTTGAGTTTTTTTTTATCAATCTTGACCAATTTATGGCTTGTGCAATATTCTGCTGTCTCAAAAAAAAAAAAAAAAAAAATTGTCAAAGTTTCTTGAATTATTTTTTCTAGTGTATTAAAAAAATTCTTTGTAATCATTCTATCTTCTGAGGAAATGTTTCTCTAACTTTCACTCCCTACTGTCTGTCTCTTCACTACTGCAGCCTAATTGTTATATGATTTACAATGATAGTACCATTATTAGCATTGTCTTTGATGTTTTTATATCCTTAGCCAACTTCAGCCATTTTGTTATTGCCATGGTAATGTAAGCTTGTCTCACTATACAAGGTCAAACATAGTATAACTTCAAGGAAAATGTTCTGTTGCCCAACCACTGCTTCTCTCTTTTTTTTTTTTTTTTTTTTTTTTTTTTTTTTTTGGTAGTAAAATTCAATAAATCTAATTAGCTAAGATATACTCTACAATTCACAAACCATGAGCTCCCCCCCCCAGTTTGTTTCTTTCTTGATTAACCAATTAACATTAATTCAAAACCAACTACACTGTTTTTATTTCTAT
Organism: Acanthosepion lycidas; assembly: GCA_963932145.1. Lineage (NCBI taxonomy): Eukaryota > Metazoa > Mollusca > Cephalopoda > Sepiida > Sepiidae > Acanthosepion > Acanthosepion lycidas. Next base: position 18,658,088 of record OZ010609.1, on the reverse strand, counting down.
TTTTTATCATAAAACAATAAAAATGGTGCCATTTAATAAATATTAATCAAGAAACCTGTTTGGAAAGTATTTAACATATTAAAGTTGCACGCTAAGGAATGTACATAAGTTTTTAAGGGAATAAAAAGTTCTCAAAACCTAAAATGGATTTAGTTTATGTTAATAACTCATACATTTATAACCATGTTTTTCAGGAATGCAACTGAACTACACCCATTGTAAAGTACTTGTATTCTGCATGTACAAGTATCAGTTGGTTAATGTTTAAGTTATTCTGATTATTATTCATTGTAAAATGAATGTGTATATTCAAATCGTGGCAACTCTCATGCCTGCCAAAAAAAAACAAAAAACAAAAAACAAACTTTGTCTCAAAAGCACGGTTTTCGCTTCTTGGCAATGTTTATTTTTTAAAAAGTAATGATTAGAATTGTAATAAAATGTAATGCAATGCAATATTTATCATTTACCAATCTATAAGAAATAAATCTGAAAACAATTTTTTATTCAGAAATTTATAAACATTTACTAAATTATTACAATATGTGAACCGGCTATTTCTTCTATGTGCCATGTCCCTTCAGGACATTAGCAATCACGGCTCTTCACAATTTTTTGTTCTTTGTAGCTCTTTGTAAATTTTATCTTTTTGCTATACGTTTGGTGACTAAACTAGCACCCCTCCCACACATCACTCTAAGTTCTTATGAGTGAGGAGAGTTGTTTAACAACCCTGTAAGCTGAAAAATAAGACCTTATCAAAGGGCAGAAGAACACTTGATGAGTCAATGGCCAGCTAACTAGAAGTGGTGTCTCAATAAAATCACCGTGGAGAAATTGTGTGGTGGGTGGGTTTCTACATTCCACTGTCAAATCTCAAGAAAAATGATGACTACATTATTGAAGTGTATTTCAGAAAACAGGTTCCAAAAATGTTTGTTGCAATGGTGTTGTCATCTCATAAGGGGTTTAATTTCATAAGGGGTTTATTTTGAAGGTGGCAGCAGCCAATGGCGACCTGGTAAGGAAATTTTTCTTTCAGACTACTTTTTAGTTTGTTTATATAACTTATAGTAACTAAAATTTGGTGTTTGCAAACCTACAAAAAGAAGTGACAAGTGGTTGAAATCAAGTGTTATTTTGTTTTTGCTCAAAAACTAGTGTTTTCAGCTTCAGAAATTCTCATACATTGTCCTTACTATCAGTTTTTTTCCACTCACAAGCTGAAGTTAGGACTTTTCTGATCCAAACAAATAGTACCTTATCTTTTTTTCATATTTTTTTTTTTAATAACTTTTTAAAAAGGACAGAATAATATCACAGAAAAAGTTTTGAATCTCAACTTTTAAAACTTGTGTAACTTTAACACTGTTGGGAAAATTAATGACAAAGTTGGTGGGGGGGAAACTTTTTGTGTGACATGTTTCATCCCTTAGGACTTCATCTGACTAGAGTGATGTTTCTGTTGATGTAATTACATGTGCATGAACAGGAGGGGGATCCAGAAATTTGAAACTTTTAAATTAAAATTTTTTTTTGTTTGTGTGTTTTAGTCAGTTTTATTTGGTTTCTTTTCACTCTTGTTTATTTATTTTTTGTCACTCTTTGTTATCTTGAAGTATCGCACATTATGATAATAAAAGATCTGCCAAGAAAGGTTAAATATTGTAAGAACCTGAACTCAAATTTACTGTGGATGATCTTGCAATTAAAGCACTTACTACACACTTTGAAAAGTCATAAGGTGCTATTTGTAAATTGCTTTCTCTTTTAAATAAAGCAGCATTAACTCTGTCATCATTAACACTATTTTAACAAATAAATGCCATGTTTTTCTCTGCACTATTGAACCCACTGTATCCAAGATATAGCTTAATGTGCAAATCAAGTATAAAAAAAATCATAAGAACTTGTGGGATATTGGAACATTTCTTTAAATGGGTCCTTTTATGCAAATTCTTATCTTTTTAATGATTTATGGCTTTTCAATTCTCAACTATGAGTTCAGGTAATGGATTTAGTCATTTTACACCTTTACAAGAATTTTGATGAATTCTCAGGAAACCAGGCAAGTTAAGGGAGAAATATTTTTAATTGTTATTAACAGGAATTAACATGAGAATTTGTATATCATGAAAAATTACGATCTGCCAACATTCTGAAATGCCCCGGCTAATTTTAAAACTTCAGCATTATATTTTTGAGTAGATTTGTTTTAAATTTTGTGTTACGTGCACTTGGCAACCAAACGTCTCTGTAAAGTGCAATAGAGTTAATTGTGTCCTATTGCATCAGCCAAGTTTTGAAAATGCAAAACTGTCATGGTGGATTGAGAAAACTGATTAGCACTTATAAGACTGAATAAAAGGGGGAGAATAATTTATGCAATTTTTTTTTTTTTTTTTTTTTTTTTTTTTTTAAAATATAAGGCCACGTGTATAACATTGCAAATGATTCACTTCCACTCGTCTGGGAAATATTGTTCATCAGATATTCTCAAGACTTTTTTTTTATTTATTGATATTCCAGAATATTTTAGAATGTGGATTTGTTATTGGTTGCTTCTGCAACAAGATGAATTATTGTCAAGTCAAAAGAAGAAAATTTAATTCCTTGTCAGTATTTTGCAGTATACACATCAAATTGAGTGATAGGATAAGCAACAAATAGGAAACATTTACAATGCTGACATATTTTCTGATGAAACTTTAATAAAGGTAAAAAATGTTAGATTTATAAACATTTCCTATTTGTTGGTACTCACTTCAGCAGTGCGTATTACTAAAATTGGAATGATACAGAGAATACTAGCATGACCCTGGTGCAAAGGTGATATCCAAATTTGTGAAACATTTCATATTTTTAAAAATAGAAGAAAAAAATCACAAGTATAACATAAGTTTATATATTTTTTTTTCTAGTGTAGATTTATTTGTATACACACACACACACACATCCTGAAAATGATAATAACTAATCCATATTAATAAATGCAAATGTCACTTCTGTCACATTATTTTCAGTTAAAGGGACATAACTCTCTAACTTTTAATAACTCATGTTACAGAAATTTTGGATTCCCAATTTTCATTATTGCGACAAATTTCTTTTGTATAATTTTTATAATTTGGAAACAATTGAAAGTAATTGAGAAATCCATGAAATAAAAAATAATTGTTTGTATGGTAAGTAAGTACCTATGTACATTAAACTGTCTTTAAATTAAGTGGTGACGGAAGAAATATCGTTGAACTTTCTGAGCTTATATATTAATGGAATGCTTAAATTCAGTGATCAATTTTGAGTTCTTCTGTAATTGTTGCCTATTGCATCTCCTCCTTCCTACTTATTGTGATGAAGTCCTAATCAAGAGCCATCTGCAGGAGCTTTGCTTAAATGGGACAGCTATTAAACTAGTATAACTATATAAATTGGTTGTCAAGTCACCTTTTTGCTTTAGTGTACAAGATAGTTTCTGTGAATTCTACTAATAACTTAAATTGCATTTGCATTAAATAAATACCAACATTTTTTTTCCTCTTCTACCATACTCAAGTATAGTGCAAGTTTTTCTGACCAGTTTTTTTAAACAAAAAAATGGGGTCCACACTTAATTTTTTTTTTTTTTTTTTTAAGAGATTAAAATTCATACCATTTTCAGTGACTGGTTTTATTAAACAAGTAAATTTTTTTTTTTTTTTCTGGAAGAGTTAAAATTCATGCAAAAAATTCAGGGTTTGCACTAAGACATGAAGTTGGCTTAGACACAATCATTTAAAATTAAAAACTATGGCATAGAAAACATTTCTTTTGATTGAATCTGTTTCCTCTCAGGAAACAGATTCAATCAAATTTTGGCAAATAAAAATATTTTTACTAAGATGTACCAACATTTAAAAGTTCCTTGCATTTTCAGATTCAGCTAAATTTCTGACCACATGCAGAAGCAAATGATAAAATTAAAAAAAAAAAAAATGAATAAAAACAAAATCTTACTGAATATATTTAAAGGCATGTTTTTAGGATTCAGTTCAATAATACAGATTTTGTTTAATTTCTAAACAAGTTATGTGTAGATTATTTACATTATTCGGACTATTGTCCTCATCTTTGTTGCCATATTTATTATGTTTCGGCCGTTGTATGCTCCGGCCTTATTCAGGTGGTTGGAATGTCGAACTGAACCCTTTATTTCGCTCACTGGGGTAGACTGTTCTAGTTCCATGTGTCCTCAAGGACATGTGGCACAGTGGATAAAGGCGTTGGTTAGATCCAGTGACAGGACCCAAAGAGTGTGAGTTCAATACCCGGTTAAGGCAGTGGAGAGGGAAATTAACAGGAGATAACTGATAACTGACATCCATTAAACATGGCTCATGGAACTAGAACAGTCTACCCCAGTGAGCGAAATAAAGGGTTCAGTTTGACATTCCAACCACCTGAAGAAGGCTGGAGTGTACAACGGCTAAAATGTTGTAATATGGTGACAAAGATGAGGACAATAGTCCAAATAATGTAAATAATGTATATAATACCTCATCTCAGAAATATAGACAGATACTGAAGTTGTGTAGATCTTCAAATACTTGGGTAGATCAATTAGTATGTATATTAATTATATAATTACAAACACATCTGCACACATTAGTTAGCCTTAAAAAAAATATAGGCGAACTATTCAAATTTGGACCAAATCGATCTGGCCAGGGATCCTAGATACACTCCATTGGATGAATTAGGATAAAAAAAAAGAAATCAATTCCCAGTCCAGATTTTGGGATGCTTAATTCAAAATTTACAAACCAATAAACTCATTGATTACTCATTGATTACTCCTACATTGTAATATCACTTCAACTTTGGCAGGTTTCATCAAAAGAGAAAGAAATTTATTAAGACTAAATTGTATTGCAAGTGTATTAATTTCAGAATTTTCTATGGTAAATTTATAGCACAGACCATAAAACATCTCCTTTCCTCATGAAATTATTAATACTACAAGGGGTTATGACCACATCATGTTCAAACATTGGCTCCTGTACGATCACCAAAGTTAAGCAATATCGAGCCTGGTCAGTACCTAGAGGGATGACTACTTAGGAATACCAGGTGCTATGAGCTTGGACGTGTGGGTGGTGTGATGGATAATGGCTCGGAATTGTTAATCGGAGAGCCAAGTTTCAATTCTTGTTGACTTTATATTCACTTATGTACAAATACACTTTGGAGAAAAGGATGAATCTATATCTCTTAGTAAGACTTGTACCACTAAAATCAATATTATCTCCAAAAAGAAAAAAAAATTGTGTTCAAAATATTTAGATTTTGGCATTAAATAACCCATAGAGATGTTACTAAACAAAGACAACCAACTAACATTAATTAAATCAAAGTATTTTGCATGCTTGATCGAGTCTTCTAATTCTTAAAACTAAAACCAGGAAAATATTCTGATTTCCAAATCCATTTGTCAAAGTCAGCTATATGTGAATTCTTATTTGTATAAAGATTCATTATACTGAAGTTATCATGGATTTGTCAATTACCTGATGGTTAAAGCATAGAAAATGGTCTCTGTGCGCAGGGTTCAAATTCCAGCTGAGATTGTTTTGCATCTAGTAGGGTAGATGTTTCTCTTTTCTTTTTTCTTTTTACCTTGGTTGGAGACCAGTTTACTAGGAGTCTTGTCATGTGGGTTGTAGGGGCACTACATGTACTGCAGCCATAGCAGCAGTGGGTATGTCTAGAGCAAGATAACCTATTGGGGCCCCATCTCTCTTCAGGCAGTTGGGAGGAGTACACCTTTAAATTTAAAACTAGGTGTAGAATCCACTCCTATACCCAGTTATAGAAAAAGAAAGGGGGAGAAAAAAAAAACAAATAATGAGTCATGGGTGGGACTTGCATTCCCATGTTGTTAAAAATGTTTGCTAAAATATGATCGACACAAAAGCTGAACAAATGATTGAATCAAGGATAAATGGTTTAGGTGGTGAAGATTTAGTTTTTGCCTTGAAAATCAGCATTTGAGGGGTTTTTTTTTTTGTAATTTTAAATCAGGGTTTGAACAGATTAAGTGCAGGAAAAGCTACAGCTGTCACAATTTTCTGGCTTATTTATTTATTTTGTCATCTTTTTGAAGATTTGTAGCCCTGCTGAGCTGCCTCAAAGTTGCTTTGAAAAGATCTTTGTCTATTTAACAGATGTTGATTGGTAATTTTTCTTTTTCTTTTCTGTTGTAAATCTGAAAGGAAAGGCTAAATTTGAGATTCAGTACTCAAACGGTGCGAAGCGGAAGATGTGCGTTTATTTAGTTTTTTGAGTCATAACCTGTTGAGAATCTGAAAGTGATTGATGCAAAAAAGCCCAGCTCTATTTCGTACTCAAGGGAAATTTAAGTGCCTTTTTAAAGTTTACTTGGTTCTTTATTGTTTGTCGAAACTTTAAGAATTACTTTATTCTTAAAGAATTGTTTGCAGAAAAATAATTCTTTCTTTCTTTCTTTCTTACATACATACATACATACATACATAACAGAATGTAAAAATGCACATTTGACAAAAAAAGTTCAGTACAAAATTGTCAATAAATAAATCCATGAATTTTATAGTTCTACAAACCTGTATAGGAAGTGGTCTGTAAAGGTGGGGTGGTTCAGCTGAAGAACAAATGTATTTAGAAGTTGAAAATTGGGTGAAAACCTTTTTTGAAGGAACAAAGAACAAGTGAATTTGCAGAAAACTTTGCATTTGAATCTGTTAACTCTTTTGAATGATGTCTCAAAAGAGTGAAGACCTTTTTTAATTAAGGAAGTTGACCAACAATCTTGCCGCATGATTCACAGATGACACGGCAAAATTAGAGACACATCATACTGTACGATCATAAGTTAAGCAATATTGAGCTGGGTCAGTAACCTGGATGGGAGGGTACTTAGAAATACCAGTTGCTGTAAGCTTGGATATGTGGGTGATGTCATGATTATGGCTTGGAATTGTTAATTGGAGAGCCAAGTTTCAATTCCCATTGGATTTGTTATATTCACTTAAGTACAAATATCCTTGGGAAAGGTAGGAATCTACCTCTTCCCCTTGCTATGGGTTAATTAGTAAGACTTCCATCAATAAACCTTCTTCTCTCTATTCTCGCTCTTCTCTCTATTCTCGCTCTTCTCTCTATTCTCGCTCTTCTCTCTCTTCTCGCTCTTCTCTCTATTCTCGCTCTTCTCTCTCTTCTCGCTCTTCTCGCTCTTCTCGCTCTTCTCTCTCTTCTCTCTCTTCTCGCTCTTCTCTCTCTTCTCGCTCTTCTCTCTCTTCTCTCTATCTCAATTATTGTTGATTTGGTTGAACTTCAAGCAATACTTATAGAATTATAAAAGAATCTATGGCTTTAAGAAACACAACTATTCCAATATTTTTAACTAAAAAAAATAGAACTACCTACAGTCTTTGAGTTACTAAAGTATTTTGTTTGAAATTAGCTCAGATGTACAGGGTGTTCCAAAAGTTGCATTACCATTGATAACCTTGTAAATTTTTATATTTATTTACCAAATTGAATCGGGTTTCTGTATGTGACAATATATCATTAAAAAAAATTTTATTGATTGAATTCTGGAAGATGATGCCAAGCAAATTTACCTTGGTTGCTATTTCACAATTGTATGCTTTTTGCCAATTGTTGCATGACTTTCGGAACACCCTGTAATTTGAATATCTCCTGTAGTGAATAGTTGTCATTTAACATCTAAGGTTATAAAATTTTTGTTTTGTCTGTGTTTGGGGTCAAATAATATAAGCAATAATAAATTTTTTATTGTTTTATTTTTATTTATTTATTTTTTAAACACCTGTCACCTTGTTAAAAGTGTTGCCTCTTGATGCCTTCTATATGTTAAAAGCTGCCAGCCTGTACAAATATGAAAACAACAGGCTTATTTTGATAAATAATATTGCTATTAAGTGGCTAAGAAACCTCAATAAACCTGACAAGTCATTATCAGAGTCTCCCCCACCTCACTAATTGTATGTATACTTGGTCATTTTATACTAGTTGTGAGTGTTGGTTTTCATAATTTACAAACTTCTTGTAATTCAATTTTTTTGCAATGTCAAAAGGACTTTTTATATTCATTCAGAAAAATCTTGAAATGTCCTGTGCATATATTAAAACAAAAAAAAGCTTAATGTTGCATATTATTCATATGAATTAATTTTTTTTAGAGACTTATAAAGTAGAAATAAATGTAATATGAGATATTGCTAAAAAGTTTGAGGCAGTTAGGAGACAAAAAAAAAAAAATTAATGGAAAACTGGTTTCTTAATGGAGTAAATTTAAGAAATGGGAATCTTTGTCATTCAACATTCTGTTCAAATTCTGTAAAGCTTTTAGGTTATGTCTTCGGGTAGCAACTACTCTAGGAGGAGGACAACTCTGAATTCAAAACATGCAGACTGTCATTTGGAGACCTTATGCCATACTGTGCACCAGTTCTCTGTATTTGGCTCTTGCAAAAATTGTAGTTGGTTCTGCACAAGCTTTAACCATTAGAATCAAATCTGAAGTGCAGGGTCGTCTGCCTGTTTAGTTTTAAAAACTGAGCTGCTGGACCCTCATACGATGAATAAAACTGGAAGTCTTCCATATATATATATATATAATATCACATCACACACACTTAGGTTGACGCAGGCATTGTGAGTGAAATTGGGTCGACAAAACTGTTCCAAAACTATCACTTGCTGTGATAGTCTTGATAACTTGTGACTTCATGTTGAGGGCTTGAGTGTATTGGTGCTGTTCAAACTGCTGATCATGACAGATTATGCACTTTCTCTCCCAGAAACTGTAACTAAGGTCTGCTCAGTATATTTGCAGTATAAATCATAGGTGGGCTCCATGGCGTTGAAAAAAAAAACAAATGTGCCTGCACAGGTGTCTGTAACAGGGATTGAATAGCCACCCTAGCAGATGCACGTGCTCAGAAAATGAGTTGAAAATAAAAATATATATATATATATATAGTGCAATGGGTAAATTGTCGCCATTTTATATTTTTAATTTTGTGCATGTGTGTTTGTTTTTGATTTTGTCGACTGTGCAGTATAGTAGGGTCAGCTGGACACTGTCTGAGAAAAAGTGTACCGTGACGCAATTCTGTTCCAGAAATTTGGAAATGGCATGCTGTACTGCTTGGCATTTGCACCAGAAGCTCCAATATAAACATTTCAGAGGGGAGTACTCTTGGAAAGAGTTAGATGAGTCTAAAAGTGATTACAAAGGTCTTTGGAGTGATCACTAGTGATGGTGACGTTATGCCGCTATTCATCTTCCAACAGGGCCTCACTCAACAGGAAGCCCTACTTCAAGTGCCTTGAGGAGGTAGTACCACCCTGGGTCAAGAGGTTGGTTGCTGGAAGACCCTATGTCTGGCAAAATGACTCTGCACCATGCCATACAGGCAGTATAAGCCAGTCATGGCTGTCAGACAATTTCTGCAAACACATGAGCCCTTAAATCTGGCCACCTAACTATCCAGACTGCAACCTCCTTGATTATTATGTGTGGGGGCGCAGTTGAATGAGAGACCAACAAAACTCTTTGTAACACCAAAAATGAATTGAAGGCAAGGATTATGGCAGCATTCACGAACTTAAACAAGGAAACTGTCCAGAAGAGTTGTAAGAGATTCAAAAGTCGTCTGGAAGCCAAGCCAATGGTGATTTTTATTAAAAAAAAAAAAAAAAAATTTACTCTTTTAGTATTTCAAGATATTTTTGTGTAATTTTGGTAAAAATATCTGTTAAAATGAGATTCAGTGTTATTTTCATTTTTGCATAATTTAGACACTTTATCCATCACACTCTGTAGTTTGTCACTTAGCTGATTCATGTTACCTTCAACATCTTGACTCTAGAGTTTCATAGATGGACCCATCAGTCTGCTTGTCAGGGGTGTATACCTACATACAAAAGTATTGAAAAGTTTTTAACCTGACCAATTTCCAAAAATTGAGGGCATGCTAAGAAGTTTTTAGCTTGACTCACTTTGCAAAATCTGAACATCAAAATTTAAAATAAAACTTTTCCTTGGTTTGGTCAAGAACTGTTAAGTATCCCTCGTATATTGCAGTATAGAGAAATGAGTTTAGCAGATCTACAAAAATAGAATGGGGCATAAGACAAGGATGAGTCTTCTCACCAGACTTATTCAACCTATACAGTGAAGAAATTCTGAGAGAACTAGAAATCCTACTGAGATTCATCATTGGCAGTTACAATCTTAATGAAAGATGTGCAGATGCCACAGTGCTGGTAGCAGACATGGAAAGAAACTATAAAACCTCCTACAGAAGTTAGCCAAGGAGAGCAAGAAGAAAGGACTAAGCATAAACTACAAGATAGAATGCATGGTCATGAGTAAAAGATGAGCCTAAAATGCAAATTGCAGGTTGGAGATACTAAACCAAGCAGGTTTTAATAACTGGGAAGTGTTCTGACAGAGGAGGGTAAGTGCAATGCAGAGATCTGAAGACCTACTGGGAGGGCCAAAGATGCATTTCAAAAGCTAAGACAGGAGAATTTCGTTGGTAACAAAGAAAAGAGTACAGTTTGAGTGGAACTTTCTTTTCACCAGTGGAATACAGAGGGAACGAGGATGGTTTGCTACAATGTAAATGACATGGCAGGTCCTAGCCATGAAGTTTAGAACTAGGGGAACCAAGAAATGTAGTTTGGCCGAGAACTTTCCAAGGAAAAATGCAATAAAAAAAAAAAAAATGACATTGACCTTGTCAGTTGAATTTAATAAAACTCGTTTGGATGAATTCTTGCTCTCCCCTCCCCCCTCTCTCTCTCTTTCTCCCCTCCCTCCCCCATATTCCCCCCCCTTCTCTCAACTTCTCTCCCCCACCTCTATACATAGACATACACCCACACACAAATTCTAATCTTGTATTCTTGCATATCTATAAGTCTATCATCTGTCAGTTTTTTGAATGAATGCTGCCATGTATGATCTGGTGTTCCTGCTATATATTTAGCAATTCTTGATAAAATCTAAAGATGAATCAACAATATTATTGGTCCTGACCTGGCATCTTGGCTTCAGTCACTTTTTCTACTGCTGTAAAGTTGCTTCCCTCTGCCTTTTCTATAAATACTTTCATGGTAATTGTTCAGATGAGCTCTTCTCTAAGGTACCTAGACTTTATGAATTTAAGTGCAGTACTAGAATGGCAACAAGGTTTCATCAATTTACAGTTGAATTGAATCGATGTAAGCATAAGTTGCTTGTGCAACCCTCTTCTGGCTCAATGTTTCACAGACAACTTTGATCTTCAAAAATTTCAATGCAATGGCAATTATCTATTGTCTTCCTGATTACTCTTTTATTGTTCTCGCTCACTTCTCACTTGTGGAACACTCTTCCAACTCCATGCTTTACAGCCAACTTTGATCTTCAAAAATTTAAATGCAATATCAATCGTTATCTACTGTCTTCCTGATTACTCTTTTATTGATCTTGCTCTTCAGTAATGCTTCCGCTTTTTAATTCTCTCACACCAAGTAACCCTATTGGGTTTCTTTTAAAAGCAGTTCATGATACAAAATGATGAGGTAACAATATTTTCATTTTATTATCTACACAATTTGTATTTGCAATACAAGTTATTGTAATAGTTATTACTTAGATTAAACAATATTACAATAACTTGTATTGTAAATACAAATTAAAATATGTAATTAATAATAAAATTGAAAATTTTACTTTATTTTGTATTGTGAACTGCTTTTAAAAAAAAAAACTCAACAAGTTTTTGGTGGTCTTGTGTGTGTGTTGTTTATTTTCTTTCCTTTTCAGTGTTGATAAAAACTTTGCTCATACAGTTGTGTCTTGTATTATTCTTTACAAAATGTTGGTGTGATTCTGTCGTCATATACACTATGAATATTAGTAATGACAAAAGGCTAGAATAGAAGTTCACCTAATGAGAATAGAAATCATTTGTCAAATCATAGTAGTATCAATTACTCTTGTTCTAGTGTCTATACTTAATAAATTCTGTAATTGTCGTTAAACCTCGTGATGAGATAACTAAAATGGCATGCATTAAAATACAAGATATTTTTGATCATTAAGTATGGAGACTTTAGTGAAAGAGGTTTTTCCACATTTTGTAAATGCCAAGGTGTCACTGAAACATTTAAGAGTATTTATGTTGAAACAGAAGGCAATAACAATCAGTTGTCAGTCTTATGAATAAGTTGCGTATCGAAAGAAAAAAAATGTTTGTGTGCATGTTGAAAAACTTGTTTTAATGAGATATTTGAGTGTTTATAATTCTGTGGTTAAATCTCGGAATTGAATTTTTTTTTTTTTTTTCCAACAGATTTTCCACACTTGAAAAAAAAAAAAACTCTGTACACACGCACACACTTCATCTTATAAACAATAAAGTTAGAAACTTTCAGAGATACAATTAAAATTTAACTGAAAATTTAAGTTCAAAGATGGAAGTTATCACCCTCTATATGGAATCCTTGTTATTTATAGTTATCTGGGATTTTCAAAAATACGTTGATAATGAAAATCATTGGCCAGTGCATTTTCATAGTCAATATCATTGGCCAGTGCATTTTCATAGTGAATCTCCAGCTTGCAGTCCTCAATTTGTGAAAAAGAAAAAACGGGATTTGCTGTTTCTCCATTTGTGGAATATGTCCTCTCTAGCTACATAGCAGATGAATCTAACCTGCTTGAATCTGGAATCTTAAATATGGCTTTTCCAGAGGCACAGATAAATCTCCGACAGCTTCAGTTTCTGTTGAGAATTATATGTAATCTTTTTGTTCTTTTCACACTGCTTGTTGTGTAGATAGGTTATTTTTCTGCGTGGGATACGTGTAAATATGTATATATAATTTTGTGTACAACTTGGCAGTACAAAACTCTCTCTGAGAACAAAGCATGTTTATTATTCCTTTTCTTTCAGCTGTTCCATTCTATCTGTGAAATATGGTGGTGTTATGTCATAGATATAGTAATGCAAATAGGAGAATAAACCTTTCTTCCATAGCAGACCAAATATCCAGATCAACCTTATATGACATATTATTATTATTAATCTTCCATTAGTCTGATCTGACAGATGAAGTATGGCAGGTGGAGTTAGGTACTTTCTGGAGAAGTACAATGAACTGGCCATTTCTCAAGTATTTTTAAAAATGAACTGTATATACAAGTTATGCTTGAGGCATGGTGGGGTGACCTTGAGGCTCAATAGATGTTCAGAGCAAGGAGCCTCATTGAGAGTGTAATTGTTCATTATGACTGGAGGAAATTCAAGATGCAAAAGTTGGGAAATTTGATTTTGAAAGAAAAGAAATTTCTACTTGGACATTTTTTTTTTTTTTTTTTTTTTTTAAAATATCCTGTCCTTTCAGGACTTGGTCATATCTTTCTACAGTGTCCATTTCCTCATTGATGAATTGGCATGACATCTTGGGAAAGATAGTAAAGTTGTTTCCCATTGCCTTCTCTCCAGTTTGGAATTCGGAGTTAACTATTTTCCAGACTGGCTGCCAGTTTGAGGGCCCAGTCTTCTTGCTGTTTGGTAATTTAAAATTCCAAAAATGTATTCTAGTAGTTTTTTATTTATTTATTTATTCATTTTTTTTTTTTTTTTTTTTAACTATGAAAGTGTATTGCTGGAAATTTTTTCTAATGTAATTTTATAATTTTGTGTTTTGATTCCAGTTTGGGGGATTCACTATTTGCCCATAGCTAGGACCCTAACGGGTAACTACCACGACGAGTCAGGGTGGACCTGGAACAACAGCAGTTAAGAGATGGTTCCATGCTCCTCAAAACCTCCTGATCAGAGGCTTTGCTGCTGGATGTAGTTTATCATCATGCCCAGGATAAGATTTGACATAGATATTCAGCAGCATTTAAACAATCATATTTCTCAACACAAGAAAAGGTTACTTTTTGACAAAGTTGTCAATGGTAAAACAGATTTATTATAAGAATCTGAAAAAAATGACTTGATTTAAGACACTTAAAGAACTCAACTTAAATGGAATCTATTGTTGAGCACTGTGGATGTTGTTATTGAAAAGGAATTCTTTATTATGAATTGCTGGATCAGTGAGCAATTGGCTCATTTGAATGATGCTTTTTCTGAATAAGGAGGCTGACCAGTAATTTTGCTGCACAATGTTATTCATCCTTGGGTTTAAAATGTGATACAGCAGATTGAGAAACTCAAAAAATCTTTTTTTTTTTTTCTCATGGGATTTTCTCCAGCATTCGTTAAATTATTTTTTCATATATTTTTTGAGAGAGAGAGAATCAGCAATTTCTAAGGTCATAGAAATCTGAAGAGAATAATGCTATAAATTTATATGAATAAAAAAAAATGTCAAAAAATGCTAGAAACATCAGCCTGATCATTTTACTCATTTTTCTGAAGAGTATTTTTCTCCTCCTTCTAAATATGACCTTTTGGCAGATATGCTGTTTAACCTTTCTCAAGTGTACACTGTATTGGGTTCTCTCATAGAGGTTGTCTCTTGAAGAGAGAAAGCCTTAAGCCGATTCTAAAAATTACTAGATGCAGATGAACTTGTTGGAGACTGAAAAAAAAGTATTCATATTTTGTTGCTTACCTTTTGCAAAAAGTCAGTTGAGTTTTATTCAAACTGTTGTCCTCATCTTGATTGTTATAGTCACAACCTTTCTGCCATTGTACTTTCCAGCACCTTTCATATTCAAAAATTTTTCTTAGAATTTCAAACCAAAACCTTCATTTCATCCACGGGGATTTTCTGTTTCAGGAAATTCACTGCGCAGAGAATGAATGAACTCACAACCCCCAGATAAATTTGATCTTGCTTTTTGGCTTGAGCTTGAAAACGATATGAAAATGGATGAGAGTTGGATCGACAGTATTCGCGGCTTTCATCCCATTTTTGGTTGGAATGATTCTAGGCCCAGAATGCATCATACTAATTCAGGATTTGGAATTAGTAAATGCCTGAGCACATCAAACACTTTGATGTATGGATCAGTTACAAAAGTTCATATAGGAGATGAAAAAAAAACTGATCCTGGAATAGGCCGCTCAAGAAGTCGTTTCACCCAACACTGTAAAGTGGACAAAAAGAACTCCAGTCACGTTCTTAAACATTCTCGTCAGATGAAGACTTTCATATGAATGTCATGCAAAGCATCAAACTTGTCCAGAAATATCTAAACTGTTTGTTCTGTACAACCACTTTCACAGATCAGTGGTCAAAAATGCCTTCATGTGAGTGAAGTGTGTAGGCCTCAGTGAGGACCATCCACAATCGAATCTCATGGACTGGTGCTACAGAATCACAAAAAATTATACCGAACTCTTCCCAGGTCTTTTGAACAGGAGTAGAGGTTTATCCCTTGTATCCTGTTTAGGATTAGGTTTCCAGTTCCTTCTAAAGCCTTTACATTCTCTTTCACTATCAGTAACCCCTTGCATCTTTGTGGCATTATTGTCTTGTTTGGGGTGAATTGATTGCAAATAAATAAATTACTTATGGTCCTTACCTTGTTGTAACTGAAACAGTAATATCTAGCTAAGGTAGTTTCCCAGATAAAGGGAATACTGGTTCATTTCCTGTTGAGAGGTACATTTTCTTTTATAATACTTTCCATGATCTAGGCTGGTAGACATTAATTTGTTTGTGTTTTAACTTTTGCTCAAACAGGAATAGCTACTCAAATGTGTGTACCTACTAAAAATAATGTTTATTGTAGCAAGAAATAAAGTCGGATTAAAACAAAATCTGTTAATCGTTTAAATTACTTTGTTTCAAGTATGAAAATAATTATAAGTTAGTAAGCGGGAGACACAGTGGAATAATGGATAGCGGCTCAGATTGAGGAATTGGAGAGCTGAGTTCGAATTCCAGTCGAATCCATTACATTCTCTTAGATGCTAATACCCTTGGGAAAAGTATGAATCTTCTTCTTCTCCTCCCCCCCAAGCTATGGTTAAGTAGCAGGACAGACTGGGTTCTATAGCCTTGGATGGAAACTGGTCAACTGCAGAAAGAAATGGAAACCTACTGTGGGGGGAAAAAATCTGCCTTGTCAGTCCTGTATCAAAAGATACATGATCGCCTAAGTGTGTATCACGCATGTCACATAAGTGACTGAAAGAGGATAAAGGAAAGTTGTGAGAAATTTTTTTTTTTTTTTTTTTTTTTCAAAATGAGATTCTACTATTGAATAAATTAAATTTTTATTTAAAAAGTAACATTTAAAGTAACCTCATCCTCTTTGGGGTCTCAAATTATGATTGCATCTCTTCAACTTTTCAAAAGACTCAGCAAAATTTCTCTTTCATGATCGCCATTAGCTGCCATGTTGCTACATTTCAACTGCTATTTTAACAGCAGTAAAATGGATGTCACATACAACTCTAAGAGAAAATAACGGCATAATCAAGATGCTGATGTTTCACACCATTTCAAAGAAATGGTCAGGAAGGAAGCCCCCACTATCTATACTGGAAAGAGCAATGACAGTTATTAGAGTTGTTTAAATTACTTTAATATAAAGATTTTATAAATTTTAAATGAAAAGTAGCACTGGCTGCTTGGTCAATGAATGCTGAATGTTTCCTTATAAGGAAACAGTTAATACAGTGTAACTCAGATATAAGAGAGTTGTCGGGACTGGAGAAGAAGTCTCTTATATCCGGGTTTGGTCTATTTTGTTTAGGTAAGTATGGCTCTAATTTGGGACCAGAGAAAATCTCTCTTATATCCGTGTTTCTCTTATATCCGGGTCACACTGTATTATCATTTACCCTTAGATGTGGAGTTTTCTCATTCAGTCTTTGGCTAGGCAACAGAAGATCTTTTTTCTTTTGAATCTTTAGCATTATTAATATTACTTTCTTTTCCATTGCATTCTTTTTCAAGGCCTCTTGATTACATTACCCTTGTTAATTTCACTCAAAGTTGTTTTCTGTTGCCATAGCAGGATATGACAACACAACTATGAAATTCAAACACACTATTGTTCAGGGATAGGATGAACTTTTTGTGCAGCAAATGAAGTCCCATTCAAAATGATAAAGGTTAAGTGATGTTAGAAAGCAAAACAAAATGGTCATCTCCAAATTACAACAGGATTTGATTCTGATGACCTCATTGTAAATTGGTTCTGATGTAAGTCAAACACCTCATGCTTTTTTGCTTCCATACATTAGACACAAATAATTATTTGAATATTTTACAATCATTCTTCTTACAAATGGTGCAAAGATTATTACAATAAAATAAACAGGTTATAAGTTGTGAGGCATTTTAATTGACATGTATCATCTTGTTAAAACTTCTCGGAACTGCCTACGGATGTTGTTTTTTTTTTTTTTTTTTTTTTAATGCTTGAAAAACTTAGAGACATCCACATATCTTAAAAGTGGAATACAGGTTCAAGCTATTCAGCAGCTGTAAAGTAAAATAAACTGGGCCTTCATTATCATATTGGTCTCCCTGCCAATGTAGCACATGCACTATCAATCAAGAGTTTGGGGCTGCCATCTGGATTTAATAATTAGTAAGTTTCATGTCTTCTTCAGTTTAATTAACTCCCACTAAACTTGGATGTTAAAAACGATTTAACCCATGGCATCGAAATTTCTTTAGAGAGGTGATTACCTAAAATTTAAAATTCACCAACCCTAAGATTACCATGAGCCATCAAGGTAGATTAGGCAAAAAGAACTAAAATTTTAAGAAAACTGAACACAGTAACGGGTTAATCTTTTTTTTTTTTTTTTTTGTTATTATTATTATTGTTATTATTATTATTTAATATATGATAAAACCCTTCAGGAAGGGAAAATGCCTCTGGTCTGAAGTGAGCTTTAAATTAGTTTTGAAAAAATTATGCAATCTATTGTATGCTTGGTCATTTTGCAATAATCAGACAATATGGAGTTGAAAACTTTACTTTTAGTAAGGTACATGTTGAAATATATTTGAACTTGTAAGTGTTTGGAAATCTTGTAATTGACTATTTAACTCCTCTCCTGAAAATACTGTTTGTATGAACTTTTGAATATTTCGATTCGGCTGCAAAGCCGTTATCAATGAATTGTTCCCTTGCAACAATATAGATTTGCCTAAATTAATAACAAGCAAACATTATTCAACACCTTTGTTTAAAAATACATTGACTGTCCATAACTTTATGCCCACTGCACTGGTAGAATTTCTTCACCGACTAAAATTATTCCTAAATGCCAGGTCCATTCAGGATGTAAGTGTTTGTAGGCCTCTACAGCTTCCTTTTCTTAATGTAGATAAATTGTCATGACTATTTGGGAATGATAATTGAGTGGCTTCCTGTTTCTTGCTTTTGAATTCAGTGTTGTTTTCTTCTGAGACTGGCTACCACTCAAGGCTTTCAATCTGCTCTTTAACCCATACCTGGGGCCCATTAAAATGCTTAGCTGGAAGAAAAAGAAAACTCAAAACTGATGACTTTTTTATAATATTTGTTTATAAATTTTGTTTTTTAAAATTATATTTTTATGCTTTTGGCTGTATTGCTTTGAAACATTGGTTTGCGTATGATTACCGAAGTTAGCAAAACTTGAGTCTGGTCAGTACCTAGACTGGTGACCACTTGGGAATAAATATCATGTGCTGTAAGCTTGGATGTGTGGGTGGTTTAATAGATAGTGGCTCAGAGTTGTTAATTGGAGAGCCAAGTTTCAATTCCAGTTTGGTTCATTATATTCACTTACACATAAATACCCTTGAGAAAGGTATGAAGCCACCTCTTCTCCCTCTAGCAATGGGTTAATTAGTAAGAATTGTATCACTAAATCATTATCTTAAAAAAAACAAATTCTTATAATCTAAAGATATTTTCTGGCTTTAAATAACTTGCAAAGGTTTAAGCCGCAGAAAATGAATTTATTTTTTATTTCAGTTTCTTATACACACGCAGATGAGGATAGATCAAGAAGTTTGTAGCTTGACACATTTTTCAGCTGAATTTAGGTCTGAAATTTTCAGCTATAATGTTGTGATATAAGGAGCTGTCTTGCATGACATGGAAGTGCAGGTGTCTGACCTGGAAACGATCCCAACACTTATCAAGCTCTCACCTGAAATTTACCTGGATGTCATTCAAAAAATACCTGGCCCAGACACAAACAAACCTACATATATATATATATATATAATATATATATATATATATAATATATATATATATATATATTTGCATGGATAGTAATTTGTAACCCTAGGTTTCACACTTACACAATTTTTAGACAAACTGGTCTATTTTTTCAAAAGTGGATCTATTTTATGCTTTGTGTTTGTTTTGTATGTGGTGGAGGGGGAAAAATTTTTCTTTTGTGTTTGTTTGGGATGACACTCACATATACATAGACTTACATGCATACAGGTGTATGCATGTTCTTACATACACACCCATATTCATAATCTTGAGTTAGGTGCAGTTACACATTCATTTTACATCCTCTTTCACTCTCAGTAACCCCTTGCATCTTTGTGGCATTATCACCTTGCTTGGGGTGAATTGATTGCAAATAAATTACTTATGGTCCTTATTTATTGAGCACTTTCCACTAAATACCGTGCATATATATATATATATACACACACACATATCATTTGGGTAGTTAGGCAGCATAGGCAAATGGCTTCAGATAGGAGTGTGCCCTTTTTCTTCCTCCACCTCTAGGGGTGAGTAGGGCAAAGTTGTGAAACCAAAGGTCTATGCATATTGGAGTAAGTCCACTTGTAGTTTTGAGGTTGTAATTAAATTTCCTACCCCCCTCTCAGCTCTTATGTAAATTGCTACAAACATAAAATGACTTTATAGGGATTTTCTAAGCATTGGTGTGGCATAAGGCTGAAATTATGGGGCATCCAGTGAGGATCGGACTCACTATTCTGTCCTAACTGCATAAAATGCCCTTATGGTAAATAAAAACTGAAAACATAAGTTGCTTGTCTCTAGTTTATCCCTAATTCCTACAAAAAATTTGGAATCCTGGTGGGGGACATGTGGCAACAAGTCTGCAAGTTACCAGGTTCCTGCCATCACAGTATATATCCTTTTTTTTTCATCATTAAGCAACAAACTTATCAATGTATACATACATATATATACACACACACACACACACACAGCTGAGTGGTTGCAACATTTGCTTTCTGACCAATATGGCTTGGGTTCAAATCTCAGCATGATCGATTTGTCAGGAATGTGATCAGCCTGGGGAGACAATCCCAGTGTGTGGCACCTTTGGAAAGTGCCTGAAAATTATACTACAGATTGATTCAAATCCTGTGAATGAAATTGGGTAGAGAAATCTGTTTGAAAGCTGTCAATGGCTGTGCTAGAACAAGGTCACAAGTCATAATGACCGAGGACTTGGGTGTATTAGCTTTGTTCAAACAATTGATCACACCAGATTATATACTCTCTCCCAAAAACTGTAACTAAGGTCTGCTCAGCATCATTGCTGTATAAACCAAAGATGAGCTCTGTGAGGGGTTAAAGAATCAAATGTGCCTGAGCAAATGTCTGCAACAGGTATTGGCTAGCCACCCTATATATATATATATATATATATATATATATATATATATAGTCAATAAATTGAAATAAAAAGTTCAATGATTTATCTAACTCCAGGTTTTGCAAGATAAATCCATTGAGTTATTAAGAGATATTCTGTTTAAAATGATGCTTAAAAACTGTTAGATTTTTGCATCAACTTGATTTTAAATTTTTGGAAAGGTCTTATATAAATATAGAAAATGGTTCTATTTATAGTTTATTGGACTTCAGATATATTTATATTATGATTATATTTAAAATTGCTGATAATATGTATGTTTGTCATATATATATATATATATATATATATATATATATATATATATATAAAAATAAACAGTAAATTCTTTCTGTTCGTTCATGCCTGAAACCCCTCTGAATCAACTCTCGTCACACTTGCTCTGCATAGACATATTATACTTTTTGGGAATCAGGATGCTCCCGGGACTGAAAATCTAGCCTTCATCTGGTGCTTGAACATCCATCATTGGTATTTATATCCAGATGACAACAGAAGAGTTAAAAATTCAAATTTTAAAATAACTGTAAATATTAGTGATTTTAAAAGCTTTTAATTTATATTGACTTTAGATTCAGTTTAAAATATCACCAAAACTTTGAATTGAGGAAATCAATTTTATTTCTTCAAAATGCTAAGGAACCAAAGTGAGAGGTTTGGTGATGTGAGGTTTTGAAGTTTTGCAGTGTTTGTGATTTGAAAAACTCCATTCTTGGTCTAAATTGGTCTCTTGGCCAGAATTGGACTCATAGCCTGAATCAGAGTTAAAGTAAGGTTTTGAAATTCCATGGAGTGAATTGAGGAATACAAAGTTATTTCTTCAAAATTATCATTGCTGTTTTCTAAGCTGGACCAAAGGTCCATTTAGTTTTGAGCTGGAGGCCCAATTCACCCTCTGCAGAGCTTGCTTAAAATCTTGGACCTTCATGCCTGCAAAAAAATTGAATGTCAAAAGGACATTTTTTTTTCCTTTGACCCCACTATTATTTTAACTACCTTCACCATTTGCATTATTTATTATATTGTTTATTGGAATGGTTGGCAAAACATTGGCTAATTCCCAATTGATTTAAACTTTATAAAATAGTAGATAATAAGGATTTCCTTATAGTTTGTTCTCATATTTCTTTATAAATTGGTAAATGATAAATATTATATTAGTTTTTAGAATCTAAATATAAAATTATTTTTCTAAATAAACAAGCTAATAAATAAACAGCATTTAATATTTTTGTTGTAAATTCTTAAAAAAAAAAAGATACAGTCACTTTCTTTGTTGGTTTGGATTTTATTACAATTCAATTTGTCACTTTTTAAAACAAACATTTATAAGGAGTGAAGGTAATTAAAATAATAATGTTGTCATGGGAAAAAAAAAACATCCTTTTTGATACTCTGTTTTTTTTTTTTTTTTTTACAGGCATGAAGGTTCAAGATTGCCAATTCTTTCTGTACAAATAAAAATTAAAAAAAAATCTGTATCAACTGAAACATTGCTTATATATGATGACTTTTTTTTTTTTTTTTTTTTTTTTTTTTTTTTAAATTTGAATTAAAAATAAATAATACAGATTAAACTAATACTAAAATGCATTTGAAAATTGTTATACAAATTAAATATTACTGTATATCTTAATGCAACTTGTTAGTAATCTATATGAAAGGCTGATAGGGAAATTGTTTAATAATGATGGCTGAATTGTTCTACTGATTAAAAGTGGGGACGCAGTGATAATGCAAATTTATAAAAGATAAATCATGACTAACGCATTAGGCTCTCTTATCTTGGCATCACTATCTCTTTGATTTGGAAACTTATTGGTTTAATCATCCATTGTGAACAGAATATAATAAAAAAAAATTTTTTTTTTTTTTTTTTTTTTTTTTTCAATTGTAAATTACCAATTTTAAATACAGTCTAGTTGTAGTCCGTTTGTATAGAGCTTTGCTGGTTAAAGCCTATGAATTCAGTTTTAGAGGCATTGACATAGAATCCAACATCATTGGCAGTATTTTCTAGATGATGTAGGAGAACTGTGGGATTGGTAATAGTGTCTGCAGTTATGGTTAGGTCATCTGCATAGTCAATGTTGGCCAACTTTTTTTTTGCAGGATATTGACTTGAGTCTTTGGTGATAAAGTAAAACCTAGATGATGATACTTGCCAAGGAAAGTTCTCAATACGTAGTCAAGAGTGATAACAAAGAGAAAAGGTGTAAGGGTGTCACCCTGAAGGACCCCTGCTTTAATGTTAAAGAAGCTAGTGTCTCCATCTGGGGATCTAGCCAAAGATTTGCTATTTCAGTATAGCATCATTATGGCAGCTACTGTTGCATGGGGGTATGCCACATACCAGAAGGATCTTTGCCATTTTCCCCCCATATACAGAATCGAAGGCTTCAGAGAAATCTACTAAAAGTAAGGCAGCCTGCAGACTCTTTGCTCTGATGCCCACAATAATCTACTGTACAGTCAGGATATGTCTATTGATTGATTTATTTTTTCGAGAGCCATTTTGATTTTTTGGGGAGCACCTTCTCTATTTACAGCTCTATTCTGCTGAGAAGCATTGAATTGTAAAAGATTTGCCACAATGGAGGCGAGTCTAATTTTTTTGCCAGTCTTAGATCTCCTTTCTTTGAGAAAGACATTATACAGCCTTCTGTCCATCTTTCTACCATTTCTCCGTTATATGTGGCATTACAGAGTTGGAGTAGAATATCATTGAAATTCCATGCCTTCCAAACCTTCAGACGAATGTTATCAAGTCTTGCTGCTTTCCTATTTTTTTTTAAAGCTGTTTCAAGTTCTGCATCTATAAAGTTTCCAGGTTTAATATCAAGAGGTTCAATGATTTGCTCAACCTCAGCATCTAAAATGTCAGGTACATTTCCCAAGAGATTTTTTTCAAATCATCTTCACTATTTACATTATTCAGACTATTGTCCTCATCTTTGTCGCCATATTTATTACAATATTTCAACCGTTGTATGCTCTGGCCTTCTTCAGGTGGTTGGAATGTTGAACTGAACCCTTTATTTCACTCACTGTTCTAGTTCCACGTGCCATGTTTTAATGGATGTCAGTTATCAGTTATCTCCTGTTAATTCCCCTCTCCAAGTTCTCCACTGCCTTAAACCGGTATTGAATTCCCACTATTTAGGTCCTGTTACTAGGTCTAACTAATGCCTTTAACCATTGTGCCTTGTGTCCTTGAGGCCATCTGAATTTCTGGGTATTATAAACCTAATGTCTTCAGCAACAGTTTTTACCATTGCTCATATTGCAATTTTTAACTGTTATCGTCGCATTTTTTACCAGAGCTCATATTGCAATTTTTGTTGTTGTTATCACTTTTCTCTGGCACTCATTATTACTGGTTTCCATATTGTATTCATTTCTATGCTTGGTTAGCCAAAACATAATAAATATGGGGACAAAGATGAGGACAATAGTCCGAATAATGTAAATAGTGTACATAATACCTCATCTCAGAAATATAGACAGATACTAAAATCATCTTGCCATGGTTTTTCCTCCATTCCAAAAATGGCTTATTGTGGTCTTTCTGACTGTAGTGACTTTGATCCTCACCAAGTGCCACACACCTTCACTTTTTGCTTTGTGCTTATCTACAATAAGATTAGTAAATTTTGGATCTCCACCAACATTCAAGCCTTTTCTTGATGGAATATCTTCTGCCAAGGAGAAGTTGGAGTATTTTTTGGATATGGCATTGGCTGTTGGAATGCCAATAATTGTTTAATTCATTAGGTGCTGTTTTAATTTGGCTTTCTGCTAAAATTCATTTAGCTGCGGCAAGACAATTCACCATCTTTTTAGAATGCTTCGGATATTGTATGTAAAGGAGAAAGTTTTATAATCACTTACTTCTGAGGAGTAAATGAGTTTGCCTGTTGCCCGGTTTACACTACTCTCTGATCTTTATGAACAAGAATAGAAGTTTATCCCTTGTATTCTGTTTAGGATTGGGTTTCTGGTTTCTCCTAAAGTCTTTTTCTTCTCTTTCACATCTGCTGGGCCCTTACATCTTGGTAGCATTATCACCTTGTTTGGGGGTGGTGCCTCTTACTCTGTAACCCTTGAGTGACACTTAGGCCTTGTACCAGGTGAACATCATTGTAAAAAAAAAAATTGCCAAGTTGAATCCTGCCCCCAAGTCTGACACAAACATATCGGCACATTTTTTAAAATTATTATTTATTTAAAGTTTATATTAAAAATTATGTTAGAATGTAGTTAAAATTGTTGAATATTTAAGAAATAATTCTTTTTCTGTGGGAGACATCTGCTGCGAACTTCATGGAGAATTTATTTTTATTTCTGATTAATTTGTAAAAATGACTTGGATTAAAGAATTAAATCCAGACCTCTTCTTCAGCATCAGTTCTGAATAGCATTCTTTTTTTTTTTTTTTCTCTCCACTCATAGTCATGTGATCAACAGAGCCATAATTCTCCTCTGTATTCACCTTGGTTCCATATCGAGGCTGTATCCTTGAGGATAAATAAATCCACTGGTGTTATTCAAATGTCCTTCACCTCGATATGTGGTGCCTTGACTGTAGTTGGATGTGGGGGAACGTGCTCCTCCTCCTCCTCTAACTTTGATACACATACACGCACACACACACACGCACAATATGCAGTGTATGTATTGTCAGCCATTTTATTTCTCA